>CAJHUC010000309.1:0-244980 GCA_905146915.1 Ostreobium quekettii | reverse complement strand
TAATGTTTTTTTTCCGCCCGAATCGCACGATGCAGAAAGCAATGGAACATGGATCATACTTCAAATGCCAATGACCATGCTTTGTGTTTCCAACCCCACAGCCCATGTTTCCACTTCTTCCATGACATAAATGCATGATATTTAAACTAGGCGAAAAGGAGCGAAATTTGATAAAGGGTTGTCAGGGCTTCTTGAAAGTGTACCTAGAGTTTAGTGATCATTTTGAGGGTGAACCCTAGGTCACTTTCAACTTCAGTTTTGGTGCCAACAGTTTAAAAACAACAGGGAGGTCGTCTGCCAAATTTTCTGGCAGATACAATGTGGCTGATGATACGGGAGTCTTGCTCCCGGGGCGCACAAAGTGGAATGAAGCGGGAGTCAATCGACCCCCGAGTGGTCATTGATTAAGTAGATCATACAATTCTACAATAACAAATAAATTGTTCCATCCAACAACCACATATTCGCTCTTTGACCACTCAGAAGTCCCACTTTATAATCAAATACATCAAATATTATCTAATCTAACTACATTGTATCATTTCTCCCCCCCCATAAAGTGTGGACGTCCTTGGCCACAAAGACGCATCATGCAAGAAGGCCGGCCGAACGGAAGATATGGGGTACTGAACAGAATCCCAAAAAGACCAAGTCTCATGTGTCCCATACCACAACTCAATCTATCATAGAATCATGTTATCCAGCTCTCCATCTGGTCCATCACTTCCATCACTCCACTAATCCAAGCAACTGCACAATATCTTGTCGAATGACCTAAGAAATTATTATGCTCATGGTTCTAACAGTCACTGAGGGTGGCCTTGATGGTATGGTGGCTTCATACAACTATGTTCCCTTTTAAGCCACCACCACACACCTAACCAATTCTGAATATCACAACCTCAAATGTCGCTGACCATCAACTCTATTGTAGGTGGGCTTGAAGACACAATATGCTCCACGCTTCCTACTGCATGCAGCTTTGCTAGGCTCCAGCAAAAGAGTACGACAGAGTTGCCCATATAATAAAACGAAAAAGTAGCCAGGGAGCAATCTCAACCGCCCTAAAAAGCCCAATAGTGTACTGAATTCCTGGCACCAACTATTGGCAGCTGCCACCATCCTTGCCTCTCCATCTAATACTTCTGCATATATGAGCTCTGATCTCAGAAGCGCATCTTCGCAATGCTTCACTATAGTATGCCCCAACTGCATGCTGGTTTATGCCCACTAAAACACAATCTATGAATTTGGTAGTTTTGGGCATAATAGTAATGGCGAGTCCTCTACCAACAGTAACCTGGCCAGCAATGGGTTCAGTACTGCATACACTTTGACTGCCAATAAATGCAGGTTGATCAATCCCGCCAACCTTAGTTGTGATCCCATCCGCACAGCACTGACTGAGGGATACAAATCAGCGTTCTTCCTGGCATTTTCACAATAATGATTACCACCATACTCAACATCATCATTTACCACTGTAGTTGGGCTCGTGCCCCCACACATAGATGAGAGTCCTCTGGGTTCACACAATCAACACGTGGACCCACCAACACAATATTCCACCGAGGATGTCTCACCTCCTTATATGTCCCACTAAACCTTCGTTTTTATGCTGCAATCATTGCACCTACTGATGCATCAATTAATGCATAGACCGATACAACGACCGTTGCATTCAATCATCCAGCAATTGGTGCACGAGCTCATGCACCGACCAGCACACCATTTCATGCACTAATTGGGGTGTTTAACTTGTTTCTAAGAAATTGAATCCAAGTGATTGAAGCTCGCTGCGATTGAACATATTCAATTCATATTCAAACTAGCTTGTATTCAACTACTTGCCAAGGCCTCAAGATTATTTGTATTTGGCCTCAGCACATTATACAATTGTACATATTGTGTCACAACTACCAAAGAATGTGTGGGTAGTCCGGCCAACCACGTGATGCCACACCGTTGGGTTAATTAGAGGACCGCGCTTGCGCAGCGCGCGGATATCCAACCTTGTAACTAAATACATCAAATATATCAAATGTTGTCTAATCTAACCATATTGTATCAGCTGACACCATCCCAAATTGTCCTCAGCACCCAATCAACGCTAGTGTTAGATGAGCGCTCATCTATTCTTCCTTAGTCGGAAGTCATCGATTGAGCTCATACCGTATCCGTTGGTATTCTGCAATTCGATGCACTAGAAACCTGATATAACTGAGGGGACGGCACTGGCAACTACGAAATTTGCAGCATTGTGGCTCTTGGCGGGATATGAAATGGAGAGCCACACCATTGGCTATAACAAAGTGACAGGGAATTAAATGTGGCAACGTCGCTGCGAAAACAAATAAGTTGCAAACATGACAGGTGCAGTTGTGCCTATGCTGCAAGCCAAAGATAGCCCAGACAGATGGCGGCGATTTCATTGAGGACTATGTTCTCCTCAGCATCTACATCACTTGCAGCCAGCCCAGCGCGCTGACACTAAGTGTCTGACACCAAGTCTTGCATCATTCCGCTTTTATTGCATCTTCGAGAATGGAAAAAAAACTGTGCAATTTATGGTGTTGGCGTGCACTTTGTGCAGCCTCAGAATTTCCTAAATGGAGTCCCAGCAACCTCCATCCCCAACCGTTATTCGAACAGTTTCCGAACATTTGGTTTCCACAGCCTACTAGAGGTGGCCACCCGGATCCGTTAATAGCATACAGAAGTTAATTTCCGTTAATTTTCCGTTAATTAACGGAAAATAACGAAAAAAGACAAAAAAATAACCAAAAATTAACGGATTTTTGGATTTTTTGGGGATTTTTGGGTTTTATTCATACTTATAGTTTATGGAATTCGCTATTAGAGAGTATGTTTGTATTTTATTTCAACCTATGCATACTAGATTTTCAACTAGCCGCAGTTGTTGTGATTTTTTGGGTTTTTTCGATTTTTTGGGTTTTTTTTCGATTTTTTTGGATTTTTTTCGTTTTTTCCTGAAATTTTCTCCCTTTTTCTTTAATGGAATTTAACGGACAGCTGATAAAAATTAACGAACCGGACTTAACGGACCGGATGGCATCTTTGAGTGGCCACCTCTACAGCCTACCCATATATCGAGTAGGTTAAATAACGTAAACTATGACACATTGTGGCTTGAGCGAAACCAGTCCACATCGGAGGGCAGTAGCTGCTTGGAGCCCCCCAAAACGAAAAGAAATCAGATGGAAGCCAGTCTGCCGCTCTGCTGGGAATACAACAGTCTTCAAAAATAAGCAGTCCCCCCCTCTACTCAACTGGTGACAATTGACATACAGCTGCGCGATTACACAATTGGTCCCACTCTAGTGCATGGCATGCAATTGCTGCAATTAACAGGAAGTTCGAAATACTTTCAAACGAACATTGCGGCTAAAGAGCATTCTTGCCGTTGAGACAAGGCGCTATTAAATGTATGCCGACAGGCAGTATCCGTACACCTGGGTGTACAGAATGGCCAGCACCAGCTGTTCAAATAGTGGGTAACGCTGACCGTCGTGCCATGCAGCGCCAGTGGGTAGGGCACCACAAACCGGCGAGGGGCGGCCAACCAGCCTGCGATAGGCAGGGTCCGACGCGCAGCACACCGTTCACGGTCGACAATTGTAAAATTTGGTGACGGATGCGGGTCCAAAGCACGCAAACAATATCGCCGTGCGGACAATCTCGCGACGCGCAATCCTCCAAGGGCAGCCTCCCGGGCGCCACCCCGCAGTACTTCACACACTGGTGGACTCACTGTCGGGCCCCCTCCCCCTCTGAACTACCCTATGAAGTGCTGCGGATGCGTTTTGTGCTGCCATTGAATGTACTAGCTAACAAACAGCCGAGTGCTTGGGGGTGGCAAACGAAAGGAAACGACGCCGGTGGCACACGGCTCCCTCCCGGCGGAATCGAAACGGACGCCCGCCGGTGTAAGGAGGGAGGGAGGGAGGGAAGTCTTGTTCGGGGGCCCGTCGGGCACGAGCGAGGCGCTGGACCGATGTTGTGGAGCCGGTGACATGCGGACGGCCCTCGGAGTCGCAGGATGTGGCGCAGTGCTCGACTCGGGCACTTGATTTTCCTTGCATCGGCGGCGCTGGTGGCCGGGGCGCTGGCGGGCGCACCGGCCCGCGAGCAGCCCCTGTCGCGTGGCATCACCGCGCCGGCCGCCGCCGATGGCGGTAGCTCAAGAGCCCTCCTGCAGAGCGCGGCCATCGCAGGTGCGGTTCAAAGGGGAGGGGGGGGGAAGGAAATTCCGTGCGCTCAAGCGGCGGAAACGTCTGAGGAGGGTCGGAATCCAGGCAAGGAGCTTCAAGCCCGCGCAAGACGCAGCGTCAGCGCTTTTGCGCGGCTGGCCGGCCGCCGTGCTGGCGTCCGATCAGCGACGGTCGCAGCGGCCTTCGCGCGTGATCGAGATGCCGTCCCACGTCACGCGCGGTACGCCTGCCGTGCGCATGTTTTGGGGGGGGATTGGATCATTCATGGGTGGCACCGTGGTCTGGGGTGCCGTTGGCCTGCGGGACGACTGCTGCGGGGGGCCATCGGAGTTGTCGCGGTCGGGCGGCGTGGGGAGGTCCCTGCCGGGTTGGCGGTGTCGCGCCGCGGAGGGACGGTCGCAGGGGTACCGATGCCATCAACGAGGAGACATAATGTCGGTGCGGTGGGGCCGATCCGGCTGAATCCACGTGGCCGGCGGCGTAAGGCGGGAGTGGGAGCGGGGGCCGCGGAATCCTCGTGGGCCATGCTCACGCTCTCGGCGTGGGGGATGTACCTTTGGCCCTTGGCGGGGGCGCTTCGTACCAGGCGGGGCGGTGGGACGGCAGGCAGCGGGGCTCGTGCAAGGAGGGCGCATTACGGATTGAACTCGGGTCGCGGCCTCATCGAATGTTAAGGGGCCCTCATTCAAGTGGGTGGGAAAGTGCGCACACCCAAGTAGGAAGGATGGATACCACGTACTTCGAGGGTTCAATTGCGGGGATCAAACAGCTTTGCGTGGTGTCTGGCAAAGGTCCTGTTGGCCCAATGCCTTGGCGACGCGGAGAATGACACCCGCTGTGGTGGCCCGTCCACGACGATCTGATGCGCGACGAGAATACTTGGCAATTGTTCACGCAACACTGACAATTAAGTCCATGCCTGCCGCACGCTAGTCAAACCCCTGGCGAGATGTCGTCTCCGGACGGAAACGCCATGATTCTGCCTTCAACTCGAGAGCACAAGCCTATCAGAAAATGCGCTTGGCAGGATTGAACAAAATATGACCCTTCTGTTCTGCCTGCCACTCTAGTGGCTAGCCAATCCACAGAAGGCAGCTCACTGCCGTTTGTCCGCTTGGACACAGCATGTTTGGATTTCCGCTGTGTCTTCTGTGGTGTCCGCCTTTCACCCAGAGGTCCACATGGCTCCTGAAGCATGTAGTGACCATATCATAGACTTCACAACCACCAACCAAGGGCATCTGAACCTCTGAATTGTGTGCCTGACAGATACTTGCCCTGATGGCCAGCGTGTCGAACAAGTGCGCTGCAACTGTGTCGTTATGGGCCTGAAGGAAGCAAGAAAAATATCCAGGGTAAGATTGTCTGCACCCCTCAGCACATTAAGGAAAAAATGAAAAGAAAGCAGCGGAAATGTTGTGGGCATATTATTTGGACGAGCTCCTAAAGCACACACGTGCTGAATGCTGGTGCCAGCAGAGCAACAGCACTCTTTTGCCTTTGTGCCATAACTGCATATTTTGTCCACAGTGGAACTCACCACAAGTTTCTGTTGCCTGTAGTCGGTTATTTCTGGTGGGCTCTCGTGCACCCCAGTTTGTGGCCAAGACGACAGCACAGAGAGCTGCGATGCCACCTCACGGTGTCGAAACAGGAATGTGGCAACTTGCTTTGATGGTTCGTGTGGTGCAACGTTGTCTTCAAGAGCATATGATGCACTGAGAGGGAGTGCTTGCACATTTGACACGGTGAGCTCAGATGTGGGACAATGGATTTTTGCCACCCCCACAAGCCCAACTGGTTGACAGCTATGTTTGTGAAATACTGGTGTATATTATTGAAACACTGGCGTACAGTATGCACTGTATACTGATTGGAGTTGGTGCACGTTGAGCACCTGGGACTCATTTGTCTGGATCTAAACTTGGGATCTGTTTTCGTCTCTTCTTTTTCTTGACTTTCTTTTGTCAGAGGCACCCGGGCTCACTGGACGTGAAGCCGAACAAACATTGTGAGCAAATATTGGGAAATCGAACGAACACAAGTGCTTGGAACCCTTGCCTGGCGTGCCAGTCTGGTGAAAAGACTTTTGCTTTGTCATGTGACCAATGTTGTCAAAACGGAGATTGGATAGGTTACTGCATTTGCTTCGATTACTTCAGGAGACGCTCACAAAAGTGCTGTATCTGTGAATAGTAACAGATCAATGGCAAGCACGAACTCAGGCCTCCTGTAAACCCATTCCGTCCAGCGATGGAGAAATTAAGATGCCTGAACCATGGTAAAGAGGCACAGTCAAACCAGCAGCGAAGGGGTGGGTAGGTGGGTGGGTGGGTGGGTGGGTGCGGGGCACAGCGGCATAGTGTGAATATGAATCTGCAATTACTTGGTGCTTTCTGTGACGCATTGTGATACCTTGATTTGACAGCGCTATTAACCTGAAAGCTCCATCCTGATGTGTGTGTGTGTGTGTGTGTCTCTGTGCATGCACGCATTCTTGTCCAACAGCCATCTCAACTGGTCAACTGTAATGGCACTGTTGCTGTTGATCGACCAACCTTCAACCTGGTGAACAATGGTGTCTGCGTGCCATTTTGCAAGCCCCCACGACTGACCTGTCAGTTTGCAGCTCGCTTTGGGGCCCCATTGGCTCTCCTTGGTGGTTCTGCAGTGAATACAACCAGAAGACGGCAGCTATCCCAAAGTAAGGTGGTGTTTCACTCAGTCAGCTGCAGTAAACAGAAACCTCGTCCAACTGCCTGCGATGGATTTTGGAGCGAAAATAGGACAAATGATTCTGTATGGCTTGAATGGCAAGAAATGCGTTCCATGAGTTTTAGCTCGGACGTGCATGAAAGTGGTTGGATTCCTTTCCGACTGCTTTTTAGGTGCTCTGTTTGTCTTGGTGTTCAGTGAATGCTGAAACTTGGTCTGTCTTGGGCTTCCTTTCAGTGCGCACGATCTTGCACAGTTACACCAGTGCCTGTTGTTCGTTGCCCGAAATTTTACAAGCTGTTGCTTTTTGATGAGCACACACAGCATATGGATTCCACTGTTGCATGGCCAGGTATTGTGAGCGAAGACCAAGGAATGGTCTCTTGATCTGGTTCATTCTCTGCCACGATTTTTGATAAACCGTACTGAAGAGCGTGTGTGTGTTTCCAGGGACCTGCCCAGATGGTTCCAGGCCGCAACTTTTCAAGTGTGGCTGTGACACAGTGTCTGCTCGGGAGCTTCGACTTGTGGAACAGGTATTGTCACTGTCGAGGATCGAAAAGCTGATGGATCAAGCGAATCCACTCTCTCCTGTCCAAACCCTGATGGAGAGCTTCACAGGTTCAATCCCAAATATCTTGCTGTTGTACTTCCTGATTGTCGCCTTCAACTGCATGGATATTGTTTTGTTCCCTAAAGGCACGCATAATGAAGTGATTGCAGTGCTGCAGTGAAGTCAACACTGTTGTGGCTTTGTCCTGTGTGCCCTCCATCTACACGTGGTTGAGCTGCTCGTTTCTTTGTCCATTTCTGTGTAACACTCTGATGGCTGCCTGTCGGGCTGCTTTGCAGGTAGCTGGTGAGGGGCACTTGAGCTGCCAGCCTGTGTGCGGTGATGCTCTGGATACGGGCTGTCAGAACAGCTGCGACAACTTTGTTTGTGTGCTGGATGGGTGCGGAACATGGGTGTCAAGAACAGCTGTGGAGAATGTCAGATCATCGACGTGTCGTTTTGTGCAGGTGCGTGGCTCCCTGCCTTGTGATGTGCCAGGCATCTTTGCTCTCTGACTTAACCACTGTTCTTTTCTCTTTGAGTACTGTGTGTCTTCAGTGAGAGGGAGGGGCCCTGCAAACAATGCTGAGTGGATCTATTTGCTATGGACAATCAACCTGCGAACTGGCCTCCAGCTTACAGTATGTGGACTAATTCTGCTGAAAATGGGGTAGTTATGAATAAGTTGTATGCTACTGAAGTGTATGCCACGGCAACTCGGAGCAATCCCTGCAAACGTGTGCTTGATTCTACAATGCTTGGTGTCTTGTGTGCCATGCAGTATGCCAGCATGTTCGAATGTGGCGAGGGCACCACGAGGGTGGTGGCAGACCAGCAGACTGTCAGAGCAATATATGCAGGGGCATGTGCGCCGGCCTGTGGGCTGGTGCAGCAAGACCTCTCCTGTTCCTTTGTTGCTCGTTTTGGCCCTTCCTTCTTCATGCGAAACTCTGAACTGGCCCCTGGGCCGGCCCCGACGCCAGCAGCTGCACAGGCCCCTGAAACATCGATATTGACTCCGAATGCATCCAGCCCTGCGGACGCGGCTACGGCTGCAGATGTACCCATGCCTTCATCAGTACCAGAACCAAGCCAAGTCAGCACAGCGCCTGCACCAGTGCCAGCCGGGACAAAAGAGCCTGGGCCTGCAGCAGAGCCAGTCCAAGCCCCTGCTGCTCTGATGCCAGCTCCAGTGCCCAATTTGTCAGGTCCTGCCACTGCGCCTGTGCCTGGGACTGCTGCTGAGCTGGCAGCCAGAGCACCAGAGTCGACCCCAGCTGTTGCACCAAACCCAGACAGCGCGCCAGTGTCAGCTCCGACGACTGAACCCGCACTGGCCCCGGTCAGCACATCTGAAGCACCTGCAAAGGTGCCATCGCCGATCAATGCCAAGGGCACAGCTCTCAACGTTGAATCTGAGGCAGAAGCCCCAGTTCCGAGCAGTGGCTCTGCACCAGTCGCAGACGATGCACCAGCCCCAGTCAGCGCACCTGAGGCACTTGCAAAGGTACCAGTGCCAAGCACTGCAGTGGGGCCAGCCCCAAACACTGTGTCTGAGGCACTGGTGCCAGTTCCCAGCAGCGGGTCTGCACCAAGCCCAGCCAAGGACCCAGCCCCTGCAACTGGACCTGCATTGGTGCCAATGTCAAGTGCTGCAGTAGCGCCAGGCCCGAACAATGTATCTGAGGCGCCAGCCCCAATTCCGAGCAGCATTACTGCACCTGTCCCAGACAAGGCACTGGCTCCAGCAACTGGACCTGCAGCATCTCCAGTCAGCACAGTCAGGGCACCTGCAAGGGCACCAATGCTCAGCGATGCAGAGGGGCCAGCCCCAAACAATGCGTCTGAGGCACTGGCACCAGTTCCGAGCAGTGAGGCTGCACCGATCCCAGGCCAGGCACCCGCTCCAGCAACTGTACCTGCATCTTCTCTGGTCAGCACACTTGGAGCACCTGCGAAAGCACCATCACCGATCGATGCCCTGGGGCCGGCCCCAAACAATGCATCTGAACCGCCGACAACATTGATTAGCGATGCGGAAGCACGAGCTCGAAGTAATGCAACTGATGCACCATCGACATTGCCAGTAGGTGCGATGGGACCAGCTTTGAGCGATGTGCCTGAGGCACCTGCACCAGTTCCGAGCAGTATTGCTGCACCTGTCCCAGCCAAGGCACCAGCACCATCAACTGGACCTGCGTTGTCTCCCGCCAGTGCACCTGGAGGTCCTGCAATGACCCCAGTGCTCAGCGATGGGGTGGGGCTCGCCCCGAGCAATGCATCTGAGGCACCATCACCCATGGATGCAGTGGGTCCAGCCCCAAACAATGCATCCAAGGCACCGGCGCCACTGCCAATCGATGTGGTGGGAGCAGCCCCCAACAATGCATCCAAGGCACCAGCGCCAGTTCCGAGCAGCAGTTTCGCACCAGTCCCTGCCAAGGCACCAGCTCCAGCAACTGGACCTGCATTGTCTCCAGTCGTTGCAAAGGCCCCAGCACCAAGAAATGCCTCAGTGCCAGCCCCCGACAATGTATCTGAGGCACCAGCCCCAATTCCAGGCAGCGCTTCTGCACCGTTCCCAGTCGAGGCACCTGCTCCAGCACCGGAGCCAGTTCTCGTCAATCCGCCTGCGCCTGCTCCAGTGCCCCCCCCATCCGTCCCTGGGCCTGCTCCAGAGCCCTTTGCTGGGCCATCCTCAGAGCCAGCTGCAGAGCCGGCGCCTGCACCAGAGCCAATGGTAACTGCAGTGAAGCCTGAAGCTGTTGTCATTCCTCCCGGCGGCTTTTTCAAGGCCAAGCCTGAGACTTACCTGGGACCCTGGCGGATGTGCAGCCAAGTGTGCAGACAGGCGGGACCAGCAACGAGGGTGCGTGTCGCAGAGCACGCATTTGAAAACTGGCTCTGATCTGTTGGATGTTTCAATTGTACTTGACCACAGCTGCAGCATGGCCGACCCCTGAGGGGGCCGATGCTTGGTGGTTGGCTTGCAAATGAATTGAGCTCGTTTCTGTGCCTATTGAAAATGCACATGCCGTTTGCCCAACAAGATGGGCTTATTACTCCAGTGTGGATGAATTGGGAACTTACTGATTTTTGGACTTTCTGGATATTCGCAGGAGCGCTCGGTGCTCTGTCGCAGCCGTGCAGGAACTCCGACAGTGTCTTCTGACTGTCCTGAGGAGAACATCTCTGCTGAAGAAACTTGTGAGGCTGAAGTCTGTCGCGGACGATACCACCTCCGGCTGAGCGAATGGTCTGACTGCTCTGACAACTGCGCTGCAGTGGATGATGCTACAGGCATGTTCAGTTGTGCAACGAGCCTGTGAATACAGAAAAAACTTCGACTATTTTTGTCACCACACAACCAACATTGTCCTGGCACCTGACAGGGTTAATGGTCAACTTTGCATGTACAGTGTATGTTTCCATGTCTTTGTGGCCAAGACTCACACAGACCATCTGTTCAAAGTGGTAACGGGCAGAAAACAGATAATATATTGGACATCATCCCCACAGGCACTTTGGCCAGATATGTGCAATTTGCCTTCAAGTGCAGGACCCCTGGCAAGTGGTGGAAACGGTTGGCTATGTTATAATGGATGGGATTCAACTCAGCCACCAGCACTGCAGATTGTTATTTGGTCAATACACTTGGTCGCTCATTGTGCACAGCAAACAATGTTGTTTCCCACTGCTGATGAAACATGCTGTCATGGAGCGAAATCAGTGTGCTGCAACTGATGGCTCAATGCTGCAGTATACATTGTTGCAGATGCAGGGATGGTTCACGTTCTTGTGTCGTGCCACCTCTCACCCACCAAATCGCACTGATCCGGTGTCGCCTCGTGGACCTATCATTTCACCTTGTTTGGTGCATTGGAAGGTCTGCATACTGACAAAGGGCAATTTGCATTGCTCGCTGCCCACAGACAGACTGGTCCCGGGGATGGAAGTGCGATCCGGAACATGTTCAGCTAGCAATGGCACAGCCGTCGAGGATCCCACTCTCTGCCGGGACCTGCAATTCAGGGAGTCAAATCGCATGTGCAACACTGCGCCATGCGAGCTGTTCCGCTTTGCTGTAGGGCGTTGGAGCTCTTGCTCCTGCTTGACCCGGCAGCAAAACAGGGCAGTCGAATGTGTTGATATGACTGGCGAACGGGCAGAAGAGCGGGGCTGCGAGCGTCTGGGGCTCCTGAAGCCGAGGGAGGTGCAAGGCTGTGAGCCTGAGGACTGTCCAGAGACACCTGGCTTTAGGAGGTTGTTGCAAAACGGGACAACTGTGGTGGACCCATGTGAAGGGAATCTTTGCTCAGGTTGGACTCCTGCTACAAAAACACTGGACTGCCAATGGAATTGGTCAGTATTTCTCAAGGCGAATTGGAAAAACGATGTGCATACCCTGTGGCCAGTAGCAAATATTCAGTGCTCCAGCTTGTGCTGACACCAAGTGTGCCTGAGCCATTGGCACTGCTGCAGCTTCGTTTCTCACTTACTCCCATACTTGTTGTGCCCAAAACTGTGCTCTGGAAATAAGGAAAACTGAAGTGTTGGAAACTTCCCAGTTTTTGCTGTCTGAACTTTATTGTGCTGCTGCCAGGCCATGGGAATTGCAGCAATGGGTCGTGCTCATGTAATATGGGTTTTGATGGCCCAGACTGCCAATTGGACGTTCGAGAAGAGTCCATGTGCCCCACAGGCGTTTTGGACGTGGAGGGCAACTGCTGTGAGACTGCTGTGTACGACCATTTCACAGGCCAGTGCTGCAAAGGGGAGGGAGTTCAGCTGGACAAGAGTGGACGGTGCTGCCTTGGCACTTTGGATGTGTGTGGCGAGTGCAATGGCACGGCAATCTTCATCGATGCATTGGGACGGTGCTGCGACGTGGGTGGCCATGGTTTCCGGCAATGTCACAATGTTGATGTCACGATTGGGCGACTGACTGCACTTTGTGACTGAATGGAGTCAATGTTCCCCACAACGCCATTGGAATGACAGCTGACATAAATTTTGCCCTTTCATTTGCCATACTTGTCATCACACGGCAGTGTGTCAAGCGAAGTGCGAGAATGTGCTAGAAGAGGACTCCCCAGTCGGCATCGTATTTGTGGAATGGATGGGAAACAATGTGTGGGCAAGACGGTGGTGTGCTTCCCTGCATGCCATCAGAAGCACGTGTATGCAGGGTCATTGACATTGCCAGATAGAAAGACATCTCCTGATGCAACTGAAGACGTGATGGTCACGAAACACAATGCTGATAGAGAACGCCTGAAGGCAAAAGCAGGTGTAGAGGACAAGATGCTGATGGGGTTGAATACAGGTCACACTTGCTGAAGTTGAGGTTGCTCATTGTATGTCCTTTCTTTTCTGTCACAACCAGTCTTCCAAGAGCTGCGTGCGTGCTTGCGTGTGTGTTGGTTACTCAGTTTGGTTAGTGCTCCTATTAGCTTGGTTCTTACATTTGTTTGTTGTTTGCAGTCTACCCTTGATTCCTCTGGCCTGTGCTGCTCAAGTGGCGATGTGGATGTGTGTGGTGTCTGCGACGGCTTTGGAGCCAGTTGCGGAACTCAGGTCATAGCCATAGTGCAGACTGACACCATTGAGGAAGACAGAGTCGAGCAGTGTGTTGCCCAGGGCATCGCAGAATTGTTGGAACTTGAGGTAGGGTGCTATTTGGGGCATGTTTAGTGCGATCTAAATTGGACAAGCTTGTCGCTGATCTGCTGCAAATCGTCACATTGCGCTTATTGTCACTGTAGTATATTAGACCCTTCTGCATGGTAACGTAATGTTTGGCCTTGTTGTGTGGATCAATGGTAAAGAGGAACAGTGCTAAAACTGTTGCAGTGAACCAATAAAACAACCCCTTAGAAGAGCACCAAGGGCACCACTAAAACAGTGCCAGAGATGTGCAGAATGTACAGAGTCTAAGCACTTTGTGAGCATCCCGTCTTGGATCGTACAGCACACTTACAGGGAAACTGTGGAATGGTCAGCAGCACCTGAAACTTGGCCAGCAGTCCAGCTGACTGTATTGCCCAACCTGCACCCGCCCAGTCTCTCAAGCAGCAAAAAAACAAATAGCGCTGTGAAAGCAAATGCGGAGAAAAATCGCAACACTGAAATTTTCTGATGCGGAAGGGTAAAAGATACTATGGCATGGTGGACAGTTGTATACTGGGCTGCGCTCAAAATCGAAACATCATGTTTGAGCACTGTATGGGTGTTTGCTACTACTGACTGTTTTGCTTGCAGCTACTGTGGTTCAATGCATGAGGGATGGAGGAAATCAGCTGAACAGCTGTAAGTCTTTGTGGTTAAATACTTTGTAAGGTGCTTTGGGCAAATCCCACCCTGCGCAGCTTGTGGAGCATAGTTGCATCACTGAAGTATTCGTTTGTTCCTCATGAACAACCGGCAGCTGAGCTGAGGGAAATTTTGCCTGATGGGGCGCTGTGTGTCTGGGAAGCAGGAAGGAAATGACCCGACAGTAGACATCCTGTGGACAGATGGAGGTGCAGACAGCTTGGACATTGCTTTCAATATCTCAGGCATTCCAAGGTCGAAGCTGGGCATCTTGGGGCGCCTTGCCATGACCGTCACCAATTCAACGGCACGCGGCGATGGCTGCACCGTGATGGACATCCTAAGTGTGGAACGGCTACCAGTGTGTGGCAATGGTGTGTGTGAAGTTGGGGAAGCAGCAGGGTCCAGTGGCTCCAGCTCTCGGCGGGGCTTCGGCTGCCCTGAGGATTGCCCTTTCAGGTTTGACTACAACTGCCCAACTGCAAATGAGAACAGCTTGGTCGGGCGCCAAGATGAGATGTGTTCGGGCAATGGGAGGTGCTTGTATGCAGAGGAGGGCCGCTGCGACTGTTATGCGGGGTACGAGGGTGCTGCCTGTGACCGGTGCTCTTTGGGATTCATGGTCTTCAACAGGAAGTGCGTTCTGAGGACAGGGGCTGCCACGCCGCCGGGAGGCATGCCCTTCTGTTGCACTCCTGGGCAGCAGACTGAAGCGCCAGCCGAGGGACCACGGTTGGAAGAGGTGGATGGCGCGCCGACTGTGTCTGTTGTAGATGGGAGTTCTTCTGCCAATGGCAATGTTGAGGCAATCCCGAGGAGAATCAGTGACGATATCTCCACAGGGGACGACAGGTGGGCAGTGCCATTGCCGCTGCTGTTGTGAAGCCTGCGGCTGACTTGCAGTTCTGTTGCATGTGGAACCCCTTTTGTCACAGCAGGCAGTTCTGTTGACAGGTTTGCATTCAGAGAATGGATGAAGAGCATAACATCCTATCAGTTGTTTGTGACGTCCACTGACAAGCGAATTTGTCGAACAAGGGTGCATGATGTTGCCAGGGCAGGGCTGCACCAAATAGAGCGATGTTCGTGGCCAAATCATTGGATCAAACTGGACCTCTCACAACCATTTGAACATAGCTGTTGCCAGAACAGTTGCAAAATTGCTGCTGTGATGGCATGGCAGTGGATCAAGTGAGGAGCCAAAACTTGAAAAAAAGACAAAATGGGCAGTCTGATTGCTCACCGTTGATGGCTTGTGCCTTTTGCTTTGCAGTCAGTTTGGGGTGTCTGAGGCTGCTTTCACCTCCATAATGGCTGTTGCCATTATCGTGTTCATTATGTGCATCTCGCTCGCTCTGCTCTCCTACAAGCGCCGAGCCAGGAGGCCAGGAGAGAGTGTGACAGAAGAGCGGACGACGGGTGAATCTGGTCCTGTCAGTGATAGGGACTCGAAAACGTATGCTGCGATTTGGCAAGACTTCCGACAGGGCCTCACTAGGACTGATGGCGGTGCCAGGAGCTTGCCAATGATCATGTCGTCCAGTGAACCAAGGTTAGGATGGGGCTATGTATTGAATGCCATTGGGTATGGGTAAAAGTTTGCACATGTGCATTTGTTATCATCCTTGCTGTGAATGTACAACAGTCCCAAACGAAGCAGTTGCTTCTTTGCAATCTTTTAGGAGCGATTTTGAAGTCGCAGTGTACAAGAAGCATGCTACTCAACTGGGTCCACCCGATTGCTGCTTCCTCCAGCGCCCTGCTCATGAAAGAACTGGTCTGTGCTGGGCTGCGTATATCCCACAAGTTTGAATGTTCAGTTGTGATTGCGTTGATTGGGTTTCCTTCTGCTAGCAGTCTGGGCCCTGTCACTGTGCTGCATGCACAGAGTAGAAATTTTCGCATTTAATATTGAATTAGAATATTGTGATGCTGCATTATGTTGCAGAATGATCCAAAATTTTCAGCTGCCTTTTGGTGGCCATCAGTTTAAACCTTGAAGATCAGGTAGCTCGCTGCCAGTGGTGCTTTGAGAGCAGAGCATCAGCACCAGTACAATGTGTTCCACATTTATCAGTACCTGTGCCGATTGTATATCTGCTGCAACTTGTGTCACATGTTGCTGGCTTTTGGTGCTGCCCTGCTGTCTTCATTACATGAAAAGTTGCTGCCCTATTGTCTCCTTGCTTGAAAAGTTGCAGTTACCATAGTACTCTTTCGAGGGCAGCCGCCAACCTTACTGAAGGTGGTGGGTGATATTTTGGCTCCCTGTGTCACAGGGAACGTGGAACAAGCATAATTGGCATGAGCAGCCCACCCCTGAAACGCTACAGTGAGGCAGGCACCAGCACTGCGAGATCCACTCAAGGCATCTCATGTGACTGGGGTTCAGATACTTCAGATGCCTCCAACCACAGATGTCACAAGGCATCGTGTGTCTCTTCGATGTCATCAGTTGCTGAAGAGTTGACCTTTGGCCGCACAGTCGACTTTGCAGAGATGCGAAGCCAAAGCACATCAAGCGAGAAGGGGGTGAGTGTCGGCAATTTGCTGCACACCAAGCAGCATGCATTGAAAGAGACTTCCTCAGTCAACATCATTGACCAGAGGAACCAGTTTAATCCAAGGGAAGTATCAGAAGATCCGATTCTTTTGACGGGAGCTGCCCAGCAACAGCGTGGCATGTACGAAATCGAGCCTTGGGGCTCAACAGCGAGGTCTAGCCAAATGAACATGGGCTTTGCAGGGAGCAAGTTTCATGGGACGGAGCCCTCTATCGTGGGGCCTGGCACATACAGCAGCATGGAAGGGGGACCATTGGGAGCAGAAATAAGCATGCAATCGACAGCAGCAAATAATTCGAGGGGGGTGAGTGGTGGGCAGTCCCCCACCTTCGATTGGGCAAATTTACAAGACGAGCCGGTTTCTCAGAGCTCAGACAGGGTTATTGCGCCTGCGATGGTGTCCAGCCCTTGGACGCATATGGCTGGCAGGAACGTGTCCTCAGGCAAGTTGCGCATGGCCCCGCCCTCTGGGATGGCAGAGGATGCAATCTACAGTGTGCGGACCAAAGCAACCACTGAGGACCCTGGCCTTGTTGCCGTTGCATTCCAGAATCCTGTGGTTTCAAGCCCACAGCTTTTGGCAAGCCGCGATTCGGACATGATGCCGATGGGCTGCATACCTTCGGGGGGAGAACACCGCAGCCAGCCAGAAACAGCACGAAAGCATTGGCGTGGGCTGGCTGCTGGAATCATTGATACAGCAGAGGATGTTGAGGCAACACGGGGTCGGCCAGAGGTGAGGGGTCCCAGGAATGTGGGCCCGGGGGAGAATGTGAAATTCCCTCAGTATGTGTCGATCAGGAGCCATGAGGTTGACATGGAGCTCAGCGACTGGGAGAAGGAGATGTGCACTCAGAATGTGTATCGACAAGCACCGGGCACTGGTGATTGGGAGGTGAGTGCCTCGCAGCTCTGTACCACTAACAATTCCTCATGGTAATTTGCACCTTGACGACACGTGCTCACAGCCTGTTTTGTTGGCATTCACAGCAGAGTTGCTCATGAGATTTCCTCGAAGCTTGCCGTTTCGGTATTTCAACCCGTTTTCGAACTTGCGATTTTAAGTTTTGCGAGTTGCGGGTTTTCTGGGTCAATGCGCACGGGACAAACACAGGTTAGGGATGTACAAAACAGTTTCTATTTCAAAAAAAAAGGAAACACAACCGTGAGTGCTTGAGAGCCAGGCTGCATATAGAATCTCAAGAAATGGGCTGCAAGCACACAAAAAACGGCTGCAAACGTTCAATAAATGGGCTGCAAAGACGTAAGAACCTGCCGCTATCTCTCCCGTTCTGCATTGCTTCACTGCTTGTTGTTTTTTATTCTTTTTTGCAGAGTGCATCGCATGACTCAATGTCATATGGCGAACGGGAGTCCCAACGCGGAGATGATTCTCATTGCCATCCGCTGCAGCTGAGAAATGTGCCGTGGGTAAGGCGTCTTGCCTTATAAGAATAGACATACCCACGCCATCCGCAATCTGGCACCCGTTCTGTTTGTTTTGCTTTGCTAGACAAACACGGCTACTCATTTTGTCAAGGAGCCCATCAGATTGCGCGAAATGTTACAAAGTAGATTGTTTGGGAGTGCGTGCTTTGCAGCCACCAGCTCCTGAGCCACAATGTCTGGTTGCCCGATTCCCCGCACGTATCAACCTTCAGGGGAAATGATGCTGATCATCAGTCACATTGCACTGCCCGGTTTCGACGAACGGATGGAATCAGTTGTTTTACTCCGCGCATATCACAGTAAACTGATGCAGCAACAGCGCATTCCTCGCGGCCTGCACCTCCGATCTTGTTGGTTGCGTTGGTGTGCGCACATGCATATGCCATCCATATGAAATGAAACGCCCCCTCGGGTCAAAAGCTTCCAGAGCTCCCCAGAACTTGTGCGTTTGCAGTGACAATGCGGATGTGGTTTTGCACTGGGCATGCCTGCTGCACACTGGAGACTTCGTTCCTAAAGTAGATAGTAAACCATGTTTCACGAGGCCTAATGGACAGGATATGAGCCCACTCACAAGTCGCAAGACATGCCTAGATTGTTGCGGTTGTTCCCCACACCCAGAGTGTTTAGTTTTCGATATGCTGCCTGACGCCGAAGCCGATGTTCGTCTTCAGTTTTTCACTGCCGCAGCGCATCGGTTTCATTTTCCATCAACCTGTCTACATATATGATCATCTGTCCCATTTTGTGTCCAATGTGCACTGGCAGCAGCTATTTCCGGGATTGGCCCCGCGGGTCTGATGACATGGAACGGTGTGTCCTTGCCATTCCCAAAATGTCACCAACCGCCTGAGCCTCTATCCAAGCCTAACAAATGCTTATGTTTCCAGACCGCAGCATCCTCCCTGCTTCCAGAGGAGTTGCGTCCAAATGCAGAATCCGTCTTCGCTTGTGAACCTGAGAATGGCGGCAATACCGGCACGGTACGTATTTGGTGCCGCAATTGAACGATGCAAGATTTGCGGCCGTTATCGAGAGCCTATAATCATATGTACATTATGTTTTCTTTACATCCTTGTGTACAGCACAATAGAATTGTGCTGGTGAGCACGTCGACCTCCAAAAGGCTCAAGAGGTTACCAGTGGGTTGCATGCTTATCCAACTCGCACCGAGTAGATTGTCGAACGCTGGAAAACTAGTGTCTTCAAGACACTGTCTTGTGCAATTGCCCATCGGAAAAATATTCGTGCACTCCTGATCTCTTGAGAGCATTCAATATTCGCTGGATGAACCGTGAATAATCTGTGGAAGAACCCTTTTTTGGGAAAATGATTTAAGGCTCAGTACTTTACAGTATGCTTGTACTAATCTGTCCTGAAAGGTTGTTGAAGAGTTTTCCTGTCTGCTCTTGCAACAATTAATGTACCATCAGAAGATTGCGTGAAGTTGAAATATGTGAGGGAGCTGATCCAAACGCATTTCAAAATGTCGGCAGTGCGCATAATTGTGAGTTTACCCTCACTGTTGTCTTTATATTCGTGTGCGCTTCAGGTTGGCACACGCACTGCAGAGGTTCCTGAAAATCGGCAGCGCGGGGGCGCACCAGTCCTGGCCACTCATGACTTTCGACTGAGCGACGTGTCCAGGGTAAATGACGTTGGTTGCAAAGCTGTCTTCAGGATTTTGTCCATGAATCAAAGCGACCTACAATCGCCGTTTGACCACAAGAGATACAGGATCTTCAATTGAAGTCGTTCGCCTTGCGAGATAGATGTGCTCCGCGCCTGCGTAGAAGCGCTGGTCCAAGTGCGGTTAGTCCGTTAGGAATCGATTCAAACGAAGCTTCAATGGCAGAGATCACGGCGCCGTCTCAAACGTAGTGGTCCGCAGCATGCTGGGGTACTTCAGGCCGTGTGTGTGACCTAAATGCAACCCATTCCCGAAAGCTGACGGTTGTTCTTCGCTGCCAGCAGAGCACGACGCAATCCTCAGCATGGCAAGGTGAAGGAGGCGATGAAAAGATGCCGTTTGAGAACGCCAGTCTGCCAATCGACGACGGGACGCAGGTGCCGCGGCAGGCCATTCCCCACATCATTGTGCTCGAAACCCTTCGCTGATTTTAGACATGGCGGAGGGCGTTTGGAATCGCTCTAGTTTGCTCCAACATTTTTCGGTGACGGGCCGGGGGCTCGGGCACTGTATGCACTCACACTGCCAGGGTGTAGTTCCAAACGGGGCCAGTTCGCGTGGCCATCTTAAATCGGCAAACTTCCTAACTTCCTGTAATGTAGTGTTGATGTATTATTTTGAATGGTTCGAAATTGCTTGGGAATCTTTTGTGGAGGAATACGTTTTAATTAGAAAGGCGGACACGTTAGCCTGACACTTGATTTTTTGCCTTGTTTTCTGTCAGATGGCGTCTTCGACTTCTGAATCTTGGGACGACGAGGGCATGGTCAGAAAAGAGGGATTCGGGGGGCATCCCACGCTCGCAAGAAAGGCGGCACAGGTGGGACACCATGAATCATTCATTCACTGCTTGCGTTGTACTTTAGCACAACGCTACGGACAAGCCAATATTGCATGCGCATATTTTGCTTCCCCTTTTGCGAAACTGACACATGGATTCCATTGTACCATAGGCGCTTCCCGCTTGGGCAGTTGCACTGAACATTGGACGAAGTTCAAACACCTAGACAACATTTTTAGTGACGTTATTATCACATAATCTTTGTAGATTACACAAACGCCTTAGTTTAGCGCATCAGCATGATCTTGATCGATTCGTATCATGAATGTACTCTATCCGTCCAAGAGTAATTGTCCTCTATGACTTTGGGGCATTACTTCTGTTAAAATTCCCCTTAGTGATCGCCCCGAAGGACAGATGGACCACAGGCTGAACTTGATCTTTGCCCCAAAGAAATTGGCTTTAGCCATGAGAGTTTAAGATCATCACATGGAACTATACAAATAACCCATTGTTTTAAGTTAATGATCAATCATATTCAACATCGTCAAGAACTCAATCATGATTGAATAACGTCATATCACTTTTAAATGCTCAATTCATATGCCTCACCCTTTCACCCTAAGATAATCAGCTACCACGCATACCTTGAGAGCTCCACAAAGCATTTGCCACCACTCTCCCACCTCTTGCCAAATGCAATGATGCCCTTTGCGCCACACCTTGCTTTGCATCCAAAAATCCATTAATCGACGAATCAGTTTTAAGTCCCTTTGATCTTCCTTATCCACACTGGATCACTGCCGAATATTCCCAAATTGCGCCAGGTGAATATCCACCATCATCTAAGCAAGTTGGCTCATGGGGCCCAAATATGAATTCGGAAGCCTTCTTGGTGTTCCAATACTTGAAGTCTTTTAGGAGGGGTCCCCCTATTGGGACCCGGGCCTCAAGAATTAGGGTGTGCGGGTGGTTGACACTATTGGCAAATGGTCCAGCGACACCGCCTTCTCATCCTCTACCACAGCGCCATTACACAACTCTCTAACATCCACCTCGTGTCTCATCTCATGGCCTTGCCACCTTACACCACCTTTTCCTCACATCACTTTACTTTCCCAAGTACAATCCCCCTCACAACATATCACTTTGCAACCCGCGACACCTCACACCCCTCTCACGGTGCCTCACGGCGCCCCACCATGGCTGGAGGCCCTGGCACCAGCACGTGACACCTCACACTCCCCCCCACGATCCACTATCATAGGAGCGGTGTGTAGCCTGACTTAATATCCAATTGCCATCACCCCATAGGCACCGGCAACCAAGTGCATCAAGTTCACACCTATTCCCAAGCGTGTGTGATTTTGTATCATGTCACTCTCTTAAAAAATAATGAAAATAGATGACTGATCATTGATCTTAATGATCTTAATGACTTAGATAACTTGAATAGTTATCATTTGACATAGCATATAACACACAAGCAACCCAATGATCACGCTTCTATCGTCATATTATATCATCCAAGCCATCTAAATCATTAAAACACATTTTTAAATCATCTTAAAAGCAATGGACCCTTTGTGCTTTTGTGCACATTGTAAGTTTTATTTCAACAGGGAGCCAACCACAAAATGCATCACGTTGTTTGTTAATGAGTAGATTGTAAGCATTATAGGCGACTCGAAGAGTATACGACACATGTGTTATTTTTTCACTTTTGCAACAATGCCAATTGGTTGTCCACATCATCCACACATTAGTCACAATAGTGACTAAAATAAATTTAACACTTCTCCCCCGTACATACATCACCTTTCAATGAAATTTCACTCACGTTGTGCTTGTAAGTATACTGTCAGAATTTCAAGTCAATGCATCGAGTATTGAGGATTTTGTATTACTTTGTATCAAGAATCTTTTTACCTAATAAACCTGGGTATTTGGGGTCGAAAATGACCAAAATTAACCTTTCTCCTAACGCTTAAAAAGGTCGAATCTCATTTTTTCTTGAAAATTGGTGGGTGAGGGCTTTGGAACCCGATCTTTCTGATTTTGAACTTGTTTTGTAATTTTGAGGCTGTCCTTATAACGAATTTTGTCTTTCAAATGGAGGACAATTAATATTGGAGAGAGGAAATTATATGTTATCAAATATCATATCTTGAATAACATCAGCAAGTTAGTATATTTCTTTCATGTAAGTCGCATCACATACGCAAATCGAATCTATGCAAGCCTCAAGAATTGCAGGCTTCAAAATTCCTGTTGGTAGCCATGCACGCCATATGTATATGGCCTCTAATGCCCATGCAGCACTGCAATTGTCAATTAAAGGCCGAGCTGCATCAGCAGTGACTATTGCAGCCCGACCCTGAATGCTGCCATCTTCTCACAGGGGCCCGGCTCCTCATCTCTCCACGAATCTCGCCAACCAGGTGCATTGAAGTACAATGATGGATTGGCGCCTGCGTCCAGGGTACGCCGCGAAATTGCATCGCTTTTATTGTCTAGATATGACAGGGCGTGAAGACCGGTGTTTGCTGGAACTGCGCTTCTATCTGTTCTGTCGATTCAGCGCTAGTTTCCTGATGTGCTGGCAGGCGCATATTCTTTGTGGCACATGTGATGCCCTGGAGTATCCTGTTTGCGAGCGGACGGCATGATAAGCACAGCGCGACTGAAAGAACTGATATGCGTTGCACCGCTTTGCGCCTTGTTTGAGGTGGATGGGAAGAATGTTTGTGCTGACGACGAATGTTCTGATTGCGACCTAAGAGAGATAAGTTGTTTGCGGGTCCCCTAGACTGCCTCTGAAGGTTTGGAATACGTATTTGACGGAGAAGGCTTCAGTCCCTACCCTACGGCGGTGCTGGACAGTGGCGGATCCATGGTGAGATCTTCCTTTCCTTTCGCCCGGTTTATTTGAGAGATCTACCCATTTGCAGGTCAAACCGCCCGTGAGTTGGAACGTGCAGAATTGGAAGGAACTGTTTGCGAATTGCATCAGTCGCACGTGAGTGGGCAAATCCCCTGCTGCGAATTAGTGACGAACGACCACAATGCCGCTGCAGTGTTGCGGCCAATCTCTCCCCACTTGGATGCAGGATTGGGGCCCCATACGGTGCAGCAGTCCTTGCGGTCTGCCTGTCTTGAAGTCTAGCTCCAACAGGAAGGCGTACTGGTGGTGCGCTTCATTGTGTAAACGATCACGCTGACGGTTCCCACTGGCGTGTGCTTTGGCGCACAGGGCGCGTCATGGGCCGCAAGCCCTCTAGAGGCATGCCACTTGAACGGAAGGAATGGATTTGAGAGCCATCCACTGCAGTGGGAGTGACTTTTCGCAGGCAAGTGCAAAGTCGCTGGAACTGTGGCGCGCTGCAACGTTGCCTGCGGGAACGAGGTGCATAGCCAGCAGCAAGTATTCACTGATGAAACCGCGCTGCTGGTCATGTGCTTTATTACATGAACATACTGTGCGGCTCAGGTTTTCCATCTGCCTGCCAAGTCGGATCTGTGGTGTGCAAGTAGAAGGAACACTTGTGGTACACGCTGCACAGATTCGCAGTGCCTGAGACATGTGCGCCAAGTGGCGCTGTTCTTCGGTAAGTCGGAGTAACATATGAAGGGCCTGTTATCAAACAGAGAAGGGGGGGATAAATTCACTTCCGGAGTGTCGCATACCTCACTTAAATTTTCCTTTGGGCATTCCTTCCTACTGTCTAATGTGCGCCTTCATATGTAACCCTTCATTCCCAATCACCTCGTTCGCGGGTCCTCCCCTTCTCCCATACCATGAGCCTGGCTGCCATGACTGATAATGACCCTGTCAGAGAGTGTTCTTAACTCTCAACGAAAATGGTGCAGCCCTGAATCCCTCAAGCAACGCGTCCCACGCAAGCCACGCACCTACACGAGTCAGAAACTCTTGAAGAAACCCAAGGCACCGTGTCATCAGGTCAGAAATGTTCCGCGGTATTTCACTGTTCTGCATTCGCCACAAGCCTGGCAGCTGAATCGAGCTCTGGCCTGTGGGGTCAATCAGTGAAAGTGTGTTTCCTATCTTCCCGCGAGATAATCCAATAAATGGCAGGCTGGGGGGTCAATTTGAAATGATTCGAAACGAGAACTATCAACATGTGTAAGTCTTGGGTAAGAATTGACACGAAGGCCACCTCCGTTCTCGAAGGCCCTCGCTCCCAGTCCAGCGAGTGCGCAAAACGTCAACTCACATGGAGCACGAAGGTTGGACTTGGATTGGATCTGGACTGACTTCTTGTTGTGTTGCTGCGCAGAGTGTTCAGGAAACTTCGGAATCAAAGGGGTAGATTCTGACGGGACAACCTAGTTTGCATAATTGATTATTGGCTGGTAGTGGAAAATAACGTATTAGTTTTCGATCTGTGCCTCTTAGCCGAAGGTTTGTGCAACTCAGACTGAAAATCATCTGTGGCATGTAGAGAACTGTAAAAATTGATATCATTGGGCGCGTGGGAATGCGCCACTGCCGCGCCTGCCCCCTCGCTCCGTGGCATCACTCAAGCATACGGCGTGGTTCCTTCCACGCCATTCGCAAAGAGAGGACAAAGGACTGAATCACACATCATACGGACGCACTCATACGCTGGACTCAGGCCAACAGGGCCAGATTCAATTGGCTTGCAGAGGGTGATTTGCTAGGCAGAGGTGGGAGTTCATCTGCACCAGGGTGAGGTCGCAACCACAGCGAGGGCGCTTGACCCTTAAGAGGAGCGCATGTCTACAGCCAATGTCCATTGTTTCGATTGTAAGGTCTTGCATTTGCCGACTTTATCTTGCATATGCCGGCGCTCGGTGGCCAAGGTGGTGGTCTCCCCAGTTGGATCCCGTTTGTTGACGCCGCGGGGACCGTGGAGCTCCGGCACCAAGGCGAAATTCAGAAACTTGCTCACAGGGCACAATTTTCGGTCCTTGTTCAGGTCGCGTTGCGTTGTTGAACCGCGCGTCCGTTCCCCACTGTGCTGGGGGTACGGTTGTGCGCGGTACGATGGAATGAACCGATTGTGTAATCGTGAGCATGCACCTTGGGCCGAATGGACTGCGAGTGCATTTGGTTGCCAACGCGATGTGCTTGATGCTTGGCAGCTTGGACAGCTGTGTTGCCACATGGCATTGAGGTCCAATGGCGCGGAATATTGTATTTATTCTGCCAAACAGGGTGTGGAAATGAAGGTGCTGCTGACCGGACCATCGCTTCATCGCTGCTGCAAATGGGCCGCCCTCGACATAATTTGCCACATAGTCCCTCAACTTGCCTTTTGAATGTTCTCCAAAATGCTCAGCCCGACGTAAGGACACCATCCTGTGTCCCCCTCTTGTTTTGCATCAGGCCAACGTTCGGTGGAAACTAAAACCGCAGAGTAGTCTGCTGGCCCCAAAAACTCTTGCCAAATACTTCATGTGTTCAGTATGAACCCCAGCCCCATGGAGCAGTGGCCACGGGAACAGGCTGTCCAATCTTCGGACTGCATCCCCACTGGACCTAGCCAAGCTAGGCCAAGCTTGTCCGACCCCGGCAATTACCCTCGTCGGTCAACACCCAAGGCGAGCTCACCAGCGGTGTATGGCGACCCCGGTGGCTCGGCCTCCGGCACACTTGAACGCCTTCCGCTCTCTCAAGTGCGGGCATAGCACGGACAGTGACACGCACGCATTGGGCTCCCTCGAGTTCTTTGCGTCAAAGCCGGTGACTTCCAGGAGATGTGAGCTGTGTTGGATGACGGTCGACGCCCTCGTTTTGCGTGGGGCCGACGACAGTGAGTGGGTGGAATAAAGCAGGGACATCGGACCCGCTCGCATGCTGGCACATGAGTGTCAACGAGGCCGACGAAACAGCAACACGTGCGCCAACAACGCAAGTCAACGTTCGTCACCAAGGCCTGCGCAGCTGCGCTACCGGCCCCCCAACTGCCGATTAGCGCTGAGCTCCATTGCACACATTGTGCGCCAGTTGCGCAAAGTCGAAGGCAAGCGCGGCAGACACTGTCTTGCCTTTCCCCCGCGGCAACGCACACTTGCCTCGGAGGTGGTGCCCTCTGCGCGACCTGTTTCTCTTTCCAGCAAAGCCTTAAAATCCCCCGGCAACACAATGCCATGCAGATTCGGGACCACCACTGTTTACTCAACCGACAACGAGCTGCCTAATGACAGAGCGCAGCCAATTACCTCACGGCAGCCCCGCCCCCGTCCTTGACGCCGTCCAGCAGACGGCAGCACTTCATCCCCTGCCCCCTGGGCCGGTACAGTATTTGACGAGACCAGGCGGGGCGCCCTGCTTGGCTCGCGTCCAGGCGGACGCGCGCAGGTGGGGTCGCAGGGGCTGGGCGCCGCACGCCGGGCGCCAGGCCGGCTCTCCGGACGCGGGGGGACCCCTGAGGTAGTGAAGCTGCACGCCACAGGTGATTTCCGTGCCCGCGTCTGACCTCAGGGAGCGCCACCAGGGGGACCGAAGGAAGTCCAGAGGTCTGGGTCAGGGACCCATTCGCTTCGATCGGACGCGAGTGCGGCTCGCTCTTTGCGGCGGGGGGGCTGACCGGGGCGTTTTCGGCGGCATTCGCGCCCGCTGCTGGCCCGCGGGTCTGCGACGGAATCGTGGAGGGATGTGTGCACATGGATTTTCTGGCCGCAAGGGGAGTGTCGTTTGATTTCGCGCCTCGGCCCGGGTCTTGGTGGGTGGATATCCTGACCGCAGTCACTGGGCCGCAGGTCGCGGGCAGCGGGGGAATGCGCCTGGCGTCCCGCGAGACCCGGACGTTGTTTGAAGCACCGCCGGGCGGCGCGGGGCGTTCTTCCCCGCGGGCCGCCGCCACGAGGACGGCGAGATGGCGGGGGAGGGGGCGAACGAGCGCCGGGGACTCGCGGACGCCCTTCTGAGGGCGGGATGCGGGCTGGAGCCGGCGCTGCGGCTCATCTCGGACCCCGTGGTCGACCTGGAGCCGGCCATCGCCAGGGCGCTGGTGATGGCTTCCAACCGGTGCGAGGGCGAGGGTGCGGATCCGAGGGAGGGAACAGACGCCGGGCTGGCCGATCAGCCGGTGTGGCGGCCCGCCCAGTTCGCGGACGCGATCAAGAGTGAGCGCCCGCGGCTTGATTGGGGCAGGGTGGCAGCCAGCCTGGACATCGATGGCTTCGAGGGCCTGGGGCAGGGCGCGTTCGCGGGCCTGATGGAGGCCTTCCGGCGCGCCTGTCCCGGGGGGTTCCCCCTGGAGGCGGTGCTGGGGCTGGTGTGGAGGCACCCGAAGGCGCAGCTGGCGTTCCTGCGCCACGCCGTGGCCGCCCCGTCCGAGCTGTTCGAGTTCCGGCCCGACCAGGGCGTGTTCCCAGTCGGCGTCCTAGAGGCCCGGCGGGCGGCCGCCGGGGGCGGTAGTTGCGCCTGGGTGAGCCTAGACCTGCTGGAGACTCTGTACATGCTGGCCAAGGGGGGCCACGAGCTCGAGGTGCGGCAAATACTTGACTATTTGGTCAGGCACTGCAAGGAGGTGCTGCTGGTGGCCCTGGACAGGATGGGCGTGCCAGAGTGCGCCATCTTCCAGGAGGCCTACCGCAACCTGATCGAGCACTTCCTCAGGCAGACAGAGTGCCCCTCGGACTGCAACCCTGAGGAGGTGTGCTCCACGGTGCGGGACATGATTTTGGAGTGCGCAACGGGGGTCCAGGAGGCATCGACCGGCCTTGGGGAGGCCCCCCAGGCGCCCAATTGTGGAGTTGTGGGCCCTGCAGGTGGGTGCTTAAACGAGGCATCGATGCCAGATGCTCCCTGCCAGTCCACCGACTCCGCTCGGAGCTCCATCGTCACCTGCTCGTCCATGCAGGGCATGTCGATGGAAACATCGCTGACAGAGTTGTCAGAGATGTGGACTGGGTTGGAGCGCAGCGCCAGCAGCGCTAGCAGCACCATGGGTAGCAGTGACATGGATGACAACAAACGTGTGAAGGCTGCAGTGGAAACTGGGGACGACGGTCAGGATGGGAGTGAGTTGGGAGATGATTTTGAACTCAACGTTGCCATTCCTCCATGCCTGAACCTTGGGCATGCTGAGCTCAAGAAGGGGAAGAGCAGACGTGTGGGAACCGGTCGTGCTCGTGGGGCTGGTGCTGGTGGGCTTGGGAGTGTTGCACTGTCAAGCGACCGCTGCCTTATGAACAAGACGTTGAGAGAAGCATGCTTGCCCCCCAATGTGTTGCCACCACAGCACATCCAAACCCTCCTTGCCAACATCTTGGATGACATCTGTGGATGTGTATCCCTGGCAGACAGGATTCGCAGGGACGTCAATGGAGAGGACATGGCATGGCTGGCAGACTCCCTCCTGGCCAAGTGCATTGTTCGTTCGGAGCATCCACACTCTGGCTGCCTGGCCCTGGTCAATGCTCTTCCGCAGATGAGGGAGTGTGTGTTGGTATCAGTTTATCACTATATTTATGCTTTTCTGCATTCCAGCACATTGGCTTCAGACAGTGGCGACCGACATTTGCTTCGGCGCCTAGGCTCATGGCTGGGGCATTTGACACTTGCGAGGAACACGCCCATAAGGCTGAGGGACCTTGACTTGAAGGCAGTGTTGGATGAGGCATGGAGGGAGGACACGCTCCCAATAGTCCTGCCATTCCTTCTGGCCGTTCTGATACCTGCGACGGGGTCCCTGATCTTTACCGCTGAGAATCCCTGGATAGGAGCTGTTCTGGTCGAGCTGGCAGAGGTGCACACGAATGGCCATCCATGCGTGAGACCAGACATTGAGCGCATCATGGACATTTTTGATGCGGACTTGCAAAGCTTTGTGCGACGTCATTCCAGCTATCAGGGCCATGTGAGAGGTGCTCCAGTTACTGGCAGCAGCTTTCACCAAAGCCCGTCATGGTTGGTTTACCAGACCGCTGCCCTACAGCCTACGTACAGTGTTGCGCAGCACCAGGCCATACAAGTTCATGGGGTCCAGGGCAGTTCACTTTCAGGACTGAGCACAAGGGCTAGCGTGCCCTCATCATCAGTTCTACGGTCAACTTGGGCTCACCATCGATGGGGAGAGGTGTGTTATTCTGTTGCTGCTGCCATGCCTTTGCTTGTCTGTTCGATCGCTGTACATTAAGACTCCTCTCCCCTCCCCCCTGCTTGCTGCTGTTGGGCGGCTGCCATCGTCCTTGAAATATGCAGTTCAAACTCCATCCTACTGTGATTTGGCAATGCTGCACCTCTGTGTTGGATATTGGGTGGGCAGCAACTGTCAACACCTCTCATAGTTTCTGCATCTGGATTTTCTCTGGGCTTAGGATTGATATTGCTGCTGATGTGCCCCAGGCGTCTTCGCAGAACTTGGTGACCAGAGGCAAGCCTGCTTGGCATCAAACTGGCCTGAATGTTGACATGACTGGTGGTTTCTACACGGACAAATGGCTTCGCCCTGAATCAGTCCATGGTTTTCGTGTGACTGAGAAGCCCCGGCCTGGCTTGCACAACAGCAACGGGAACCCTGATTGGGGAGGCGTATGTGGAGCAAAGAAAATTTGTGGCTGCAGGGCCCCTGGTGCAGGCCAACAGATTGGCAAGTACTGGAATGGCCTAGGATGCAGGAGCAACTCTGGGCCCACCAACTGCCTGGATCTGGATCGGCGGCTGGCAGCGGTCCGTAGCAGGGGAGGTGTGGCAGGGCCATCGAACTTGGTGGCAAATGCTGTTGGTCCAGAGTCTGGTGAATGCATGGCTGGCTGTAAGGCTGTTGATAATTCCTGGGAGGGTGAGGTTGGACCTAAGCACCAGCCAAAAGAGGACGACTGGAGCGATGTGCATAAAGCGCGAGAGAGGGGCAGTGATGCCTCCAGCAGTTCAGACTTTGAGGACGCCGACCTGGCAGTCGACGCGCAGGACTGCAGCGATATGCAGACCACCAGCAAGTGCAGAAAAGGGCACAGTGGTGGCAAGAGCAGAGGTAATAATGTTGCTGGCATGGGTGGTCACCTGACTTCAGTCCAGTGGCACCAATCCGCACATTGCAGGTGCTGGAAGCAGGGAGGCGGGCAAAAGACCAAATGTCGTTGCCGGGGGCAGGTGTGCATTCCTCAGGCAACGCACAAGAACAAGTCTCAGGACAATGCAGGGTGCTTCAATCGGGTGGGAATGAGGCCAGTGGTCACAGTCCCCCGCAAAAGCTCCAAGTCAAGAGGCCGCAGGATTGAAGACAAGGGATGCTGGTCTGGGAGCCGCCAGGTCACAGGTGGCTGGAAATCTGGCGCTCCGGGTGGGAGGGTGGTCAGCCTGAGACAAGGGGCGTTCGGTGTGCCTGAGGCTGGCGTTTCATCGGAGGCTGCTCACAAGACACTTGGTTCTGAGCCAGTGCACAGATCCAGAAACTTGCCCAGTGGCCCTATGGACGGTGGCCGAGGTAACGTGCGCAACAGCGACCTGGGCGGTCATGGGAGGGGAAATCAAGAAAAGGGCGCGCATGGCACCCTCTTGAGCCCAGGCAGGATACACCGCGTTGAAGTTGCCAACCGAAAATTGCAGGGCAGCGTCCCAGCGAAGCCAACCAGACGAAATGGTGATGGCAAGGTGCTCAGCAAGCACCTCAGTGAGCCAGCTGCGAATGGAAGGCCGAGGACTTGCACACCAGCAGCAACAGCAAAGGTGAGGAATGCGGTGTCAACAAGGTGAAACTGGCAAGCACCAACAGTATTTTGATTATGACTCGTTTTGATTATGTCATGTCCAGCAAGCATCTTTGCTGCGATTCTTGGTGTTGCGCATCTCTGCACTGCAGGTTTGTCTGTCTGAGGCTGTTTTCCGGCTGCTGCATTTTCTGCTCAGCCTGCCTGCGCTGTTGCTGTGCAGAGCGCTGATGCCGTGGCTGACAAGAGGCGCCACAAGAAAAGAAACAAGAAGACGGCTGGTGGCGGACGCCAGCGGCACCAGCGAGCACCCAAGGTGGACACGCATGTGATTTCGACGTGAACGCTGAGCCCGGGTGTAGTCTGCACACCCAATAGGGTGTGAGATGGGGCTCAGCGAACACACGAAGTTTTGGATGGCCATCCAGCACATATCACGATTGCCGCGACTCTAATAACGTCGCGACGGGGCCAAAGCGAGTTCACACGACTGAAGTTCTCTTTGCTCCCACGTGGAGAGAATAATTTTGGCACTGCTCTGAGGGCTGCATACAGAGCATGGCCATTGAACCAGGATTTTGGGTAGATTGCCAGCCGATTCGAGAACGTGTAGGGGCTATGACAGTTAGGTATTGCGAGCGGCCAGACACATTTGATTCGACTATCGGCAAATTTTGCTTAATTTCGGTCTCTGAGCACAAATTCGAGGTGTAGGTGTCCACCTCGCCCTGTGTGGCATTACTGCTGATGGCGAACGGTGCTGATCGTGGGGCTAGTGGGCACGCAGGATCAGGCAGTGCGCCACGACTGTCTGAGTATTCATCGGGTTGCCTTGCAGCCATCCTCCCATGCAGCAGGCCGCCTGCTGCCACACACCTTCTGTGGCGTGCAGAGTACCTTCGTGTCCACTAAAGGAGGATAACCGCCAAGGGTGTATGGGGAAACGGAAATGATGATGTTGTCTCACTCCCACGCAGTGCTGGAGGTAGTGAACTGTTTGACGTTGCACCGGCTGCCAGTGTAATGCTGCTCATGCGCGTGCTCTGCAGCATGGCGCCCAGAGATCTGCATCAGTGGTGCTGCAGCGGTTTGCGGTGATGTGTCCCGGTTGCTGTCCTCTGAGGGCATCGTCCCTTGTGCAAAATGGGCAACTCTGGAATGATGGTGTTGGCAAATGCATGAGCGGGCTCATGCGCAGCCTCCGCAATGCGCCCGTCCATAAACCGTTTCAGGCAAACTGCTGCCTTCGGCGGTGGGAGGGCAGCATGCTGCAATGCGCTACTTCAGAGTGTGTCGCAGCATGCAATATGTTCTGCACTGCACAGGCCGTGAGAACACCCGAAGCCCTTGCAACTTCGATTGGAAGCAAAGTATCGTGCTAGATTTGATGAATCACAACCCGCCTGTTTGTCTGACTTGCTGTGCGGTCGGCAACGTCTCCCCAGGGGCTGTCTGAGAGCGACGTGGCCGGCAGATGACAGCAAACGCCCGCAACCCGATACCGTTCCGGGCAGGTCGCCACAAAGAATTCCCAGTGCCTGCAGTCCTGACCCAGGATTACACTGCATGCGACTGCCAACTGGGCATCACTTTCAAACTCCACAAGCGGTACCCCCCGTCACAAGCGATTCTCATTCTTTCCAGCGAAAACTTGACACCCTCTGATCCTGGCCAGCATGCTCATAATATTTGCTTAATGTGAGGAATGGCGGGGTATTGGTTCACGCGGGAGTTTTCTCCTCGCAATCGCTGATGCCTCAGAATGATTCTGCAATGATCCCGCCATGAGCCACGATCCAGGCCATGTGGAGCGCTGTCAGCTCCATGTCCCAACCATTCGCAACACTTGGAGGGTGCCGCCGACAGTGGAGCCGGCTCAGGAACGCCTTCGCTTCCGCCGCCGATGGTCGTCGCCTTCGCCGCTAGTGGTCGGCGGTCGCTGCCGGTGGCCTTCGCCGACGGCGACAACCTCGGCCATCCCAAAGGTGCCTTGAATACTCTCAGGCTTCAATGGGCCCCACAAGTGCCGATGATCGTCCATACTCTTGCTGAAAAACTGTTAAACGAGACATTGTTACTCAGAACTTCTGAGTCAGAAGTTCTTTCTGACCACGCAAGAGGCTGGCAGAGTTTGCATAATCTTGACAGAAATGCGGACCACGTTTCTCCAAACAAGATCCTCCCTTGGCGCTTTTGTGGGTGACTCCATTCTTTGCAACCACTGCTCTGCCCTTCTGAGGGCTGCATGTATCTAGCTGTGCATGTGCATAAAGTAGCCGGCAAGACGTTGCTCACCTTGGCGTTTGCAACACACGCACTCGTATGCCGTGTGTCCTCGTTGAATAGGCGCGCAAATTGCATGAGTTTGTCCACCCAGGGCTTTGCACGAGTCGAGTATAAACAGCAAATGCCATCCCAAAGCTCCAGGACGCTTGTCAGCCACCTGTGATCGCTCCCGAAATCATGCAACGTTCCTGGAGTGGACGCAACTGACCATTTCAAGAGGAACTATCCACTCTCGCGCAATCTTCCACATGCCAGCAAACAGCCGCTTCGGACGTGCAACAGGCAAGAACGCTTCGAACAAACTTTTCCCGCACTGGCCGCGCGAGTACTGGCCGGAACTCCCAGCGAAGAGCTACATCTCTAACAATCCTGAGTGCGATCCAACATCGGGGCAGAGCATACGTAATGTACGTTATGACTCCTGAACAAGCGCTTAAAAACGTCAGACTGTCAGACCATTTCTGGGAAATCATCTGCAAAAACAACTTTCAATACAGAGTGCGTCGCACTGGTGCAATATGGAGCACAAGCACGGCGAGCATTGCGCGGTTTGGCACACTCCAAGCACGGTTTTCAGTGGTGATGTAGGCTTTGCTCAAACTAATAATTGTGTGATCGCGGACAGAAACAGTGTGAAGTGGGTCTGTGTTGCCAGCGGCAATATACCTGCCTTCCTCCAAAGTTTCATGGAGTCTAAACAGACTTGCAGAACATCTTCGATGTCTTTGTGCAGTTGCTTATCGTCCCCAGTATACCTACACAGCTCACCACACGACAATCAGCAACGCTGCGCACGGTATGTTTCTGGTTGATCCATTTTATGCTCATGGAGGGTGTCTCCAAGTGTAGGGCGACTCTCAAGTTCTCTGGTCACAAAGAAAGACATAGGAGAATCCGATCAGCATTGCCCTGTGCAATCAGCGACGCCAATGCATTGTACGTTCCCAGGCCAGTCCAGAATCTTCCTCAATACGGCGCTGATGTGACTCGGAAACACTTCAGATGCTGCATCCAGTAAATACGTTGTCATTGGATGCGTCATGGTGCGTCGGTTCATCTGTGTGGTTGCGTCAGTTCAGCTAGTCTTTGTCTGCAATGCTGATACCACTAGGAGATTCCTTGCACCTTGCATGCCCTGACGCGTCTCCATGCGATTTCGGAAGAACCAAGGATGAGTTCTCAGCAGCTAGAATAACACAGTGCAGCCTAAACCCCAGCGAAGCCCTCAACACTGCAATTAAAGCCCTGCATCCCCTCGAACTTGCCTTCCACCCAACTGAAACTAGTGCGCTGCATGATAAGGGCAGCCAAGAATGAGCTCACACAGTTTCACGCGCATTTGCTCGCTTGCCGCTCACTTGTATTGCCTTAGCACCGCGCTGCCAGCATCGGACCCAAGGAGCTTCCACGCGCGTTTCAATTTTGCGACCACCGCGTCCTCAACCTTGCTTCCACAAAGGGGAGCCGCCTTGTCGCGAAAGAATGCCGCACTACGGGTCAGGTACCCAAACAGGTACGAGTAGGGGTACCAAAGCCGCCCTGACCCGCTGCCCTCCTGCGCTGAAAGACTGATGGCCTCGTCGAAAAGACCCTTCACATCGTGAAAGGAACGCAGTCAGCACATACGCAACAGGGCTGCTTGTTGGATTGGGAGAGCAAGTGGTTGCCTAAGGTGCACGGTGTTCATATTTATTGCGGTGCTCATGGCCTCCAAGCGCAAAGTATCCTGTGTGCCATACGAAGTGCCGCTTTACTTTTAATTAAGAAAAAGACCCAAAACCAGTCAATCAAGCCTTGGGTGCAATGGATCAGCAGGGATGCTAGCCAAAACAGGTTGCCAGCCAAAACAAGTATTAGCGTGGTCTCCACCTGCAGCGTGCACGTCTGTCAGCCATACTGCAGCCAAGATGAGTGCTGCTAGTTTCTGATGCCAGCGCATCACTGAGGTGAGCTCCAAGTCATGCATTGAACAAAGACCAACATTTTCTCGCTGTCAAGGCCACGGACGCACGGTGCAAAACTCGGGGTTCAATTGATGCAAACACCCCGCAGAGAACTTGCTCGGAGGTCAAACATCTAAGGTCGTCCTGAGCCGCATCCCAGCAGTCTGCCGAGTTCTAGCAGTGAATTGTACCACAGCACATTCTTCATAGACCAACTACTCACGCCCGTAGCAGCAAATGTTAGCTGCACATTAGTTCCACACTAGAGTAGTGTCGCGTATTGTGTCTCACAGTACGCCATAATCTGATGTAAGCCAACAATAGAAGCTTCGCTTGCGCGTACCTGTACCACAATTTGGGGCGGGCACTTTGGTTTGCAAATTGAAGATCAATTCCTCGAGTCACAGCCCACAACAGAAATTATATCGATACCGTGCATCATTTTGCGATATTGCTGACTGATTTTGCTTGTTTCTACAAGGAGGGAGAGTGCTTACACCGATCCAACTACCAAAATAGACACGGGGATTAATGCAAGCCGACCCGGAGCCCCAGCAGAAACCCGCTTCCAAGAGATTCTTGCTCTTTTGCGATGTCGGGCAGCAGGAGTTCAGCGGTTGTCTGTTTACCACAATGTCGGAATCGCCTTGATGCAAGGACGTCTCCAGTTTCATCACATCGTTTGCCAAAGCCGCTCCTTCCAGGTCGTCCATCCAAGCAATCTGCAATGCACCATCGATGGAAAGATGCGCAGTGCGCAATCAGCCAGTGCCCAATTCATGTCACTGTTCCACTGTTTGGCACAGTGAATCATGGTAGAATTTGTGAATACTGCACATGCTGACCTGGCGACCATGCATACTGAGAAAGAGCCACATAAACGAATTGAATGTCAAAACCCGGGCCAGGCTGTGTGCCAATGCAACAATTGTCGAATTGGGCTGCTTCTGATAATCATCAGAATTGCAGATGAAACAACAAGCATGGGAAACTGGGCGTTGAATTGGGCGAGCTGGGCGCTAATGCTGCAGCAACATTCCACACTACCAGGGCAATTTGGCAGCAAAGATTATCGCCCTGACCAGGATCTACTTCCTCCGCCCCATATTAAATGTCCTCTATTTGAAGTACAAAATTCATTACAAGGAAGGCTTCAAAAGTATAAAACAAGGTCAGAATCAGAAAGATTGGGTCCCAAAACCCGTAACTACCAATTTTTGAGGGAAAAAAGTTAGTCCCACTCCTTGAAGGGCACCCTCGAAATTGCCCTTGAATTCGGCAAAAAATGGGCACACCAATTCCAATGCCGCTGGATATCCGCACGGTTCTGGGTCACTCCCGTCCCGGGCAACCAAGGGGAAGGCTTCGCCGCTGCTGGGGTGAAGGGTGGCATCCCTTGCGTGGAATAGCGCTGGTCAAACATGCCTGGCGGTATTTGGATCGTCGTTGCCGAAGGCCATCGTTGCAACGTCGACGATGCCAGAATTCGCTGCCACCCTAGATCCGAGATGCAAGGACCTGCCACCAACTGAATTAGCCAAGATCCAGGGCGCTCAAGCCTGAGACCTGTGCGCTGTACCACTCAAAGGTATTTGTGCGGCTCGGCGTGGGCATCTTGCCTCAATTGATCCTTGAATCAAGGCCATCCCGGGCAGCTTGGCCCACGATCCATGGGATGCCACTAACAACCACCTCTTTAGTGCGGTGCACCATCCACCACCATCTAGCTAGTCTCCGTTTGTGAAAAAAACATGACGTTAGCCATCTAGCTGTTTGCCTCGTGCCTAGCCGTTTCAACTTCCACAACAAACTCAATTTCGCCAATTTCGCGTTGACAGCAATTCCCACAATCGGCCACCGCTGAATGCTGTGCTGGGCTTCACCTTCTCTGCCGCCTTGTCAGGGGGTTTCAGAGTCACCCTTTGTTGTTTTGACAACACCAACAGGGGACGAAAAGTCCTGGCCCCGAAAATTTTGGGCCGGAAGGTAGCTCCGGTCCACCAGCCCAGCACTGAATTTCAGCTCTAATCTACGGCGAGCTACACAATCAGGGCCTTCAGAACGCGATTGCTATCGCCGCACTTCCTCACAAGCACCACGCCGATCTTTTGTCTCAATGGCGTGGATAGTTCTGCACGGGCGGCTCTGTTTCGCCGCCGCGAACGCATGCTCCTCGAAACAGCAAAAACGGCCGTTTTTGCGAAATCATTGAAAAACCGATGGGTTTCTGGCAAGAGGACCCTTGCTACAAAGTACTGCCAAATCATCAATACTTAACAGATTCACTTGAAATTTTGACCGTGTACTCTTAAAAGGAGATACAGATTTGGATAAAATTTCACTGAAAAAACTGTAAGATATGATGGAGAAATGATGCTCCAAATTCGTAGAGGACATTTAATATGGGACGGAGGAAGTACATCACTGAACAACCACATGAACAACATTACAATTGCACACCCATCCGTGCCAAGTGTCCAGTCGCTGCATGCAGTTAGCTCACCTCCTTGAGGTCTGCCAATGTGCATAAGGAATTCGGGTACATGAGCTGACGAAATTCGTCTTGCACAACAGAAAGCAGCCGGTGTTGAATGGCTTGGACCTCTTCCGAGTCGGTCCCAGTGACTGGTCGATTGTCTGCATGCATAGGTACACTGCATTGTTGCCTCATGATTGTAGCACAATCCATAAGTGCTCTTGCTTCATTCCTTTGTTGGAATGAACATACATAGGCACAGATGATTACTGGTGCATGAGTTGTGTCCTATGTTAATGCCATGCATCACCAAAAGCAGACCCCATCCGCTCTCTACAAAGCCAGATGCCAGATGATGGCACTGGAACAGTGTCTATGATGTCAACCCACGATCAGCCCTGGATAAACAGTGCATTTGCATTGTTATCCTTTGCTGACTTGCCAGGGTATCTACACTTGGATGCAAACGTGGAGATCCATGGCAGTGCGGATGTATGCGTTGACCTGTCTGTGCAAAACATTTGACAAGTGTGTGCAAATAGGGCAGCAATGGCATTGCAGTATAGAACTTCAACCCTCTGAGCGAACTCCCACCTATTGCTGCATTCATGGATGTCAGCGCAGCCACGATGGCTCTCTGAGGTGTGCACACAACTGGGTGGCCACCATTGTACAGCCACCCTGACCAAGCATCGCCTTCCACTGCTGCCCCCCTCTTATGTTTGTTGTCAGTGGACACCTCGACACTGCCTTCCCTATCCCCAAAAGGCGATAGGTTCAGCAAGCAATGGTCCTCGCAGATCTGCACAGCACCATCCACTCCACTGCTTCATTGGGCCTCAGGGGGCCACACACTGTCAAGGTGGTTTTATGATTGGAGATGTACCACCCATGGGCATCAGGCTGCAGAGTCTAAAAACAAACTTCTGGGTCAAATTCCCACTCGCACTGCATCTGAACAGGGGCCAAATAGGTGTGGCATTTGGAAATGATGTCCTGTTGAGAAGATGCTGAAGCTCAGCCAGCACGTTGCCTCCACACAAGTGAGGAATTTGCATTCCGTGCAACCACCAAAAACTGGTCAAGGGTCAGACTTCATCCCCATAAAAATTGAGGAGCAATCTCACAAGCAGGTTCACTTTGCAAAAAGACTTCTCAGCCCAGATCAGCATCGTGTCCTAATGTCCCAGGGGCTTGAGGGCAATGCCACTGATGGCAATATAGGCGCCCACTAGTGCGCCGCTCAGCAAGGGTTATATGGTAAACATCGCCCAACAGAAACTGCAGTACATGTCTTCACAGAACAAACAAGGAAGGTGGCAGACAGCACGTGAGGTTTATTGCCAACTCCAGAACTGTTGGAAACAACATCCAGCATGAAACAATCAGACTCTTAGCAGATGCTCATAAGCACTGGCTCACAAACGCTTCTCTTCCCTCGCCAATCGGCCAAACCTGCACCCTGAGTTGCTTGAATGATGCACAGTTGCAAGTATTTCCTGCTTTACAGATTTAAGTACAGTGTGGCAACAAAGAAAGAAAGTGCTCCATTTTCATGGGGGAATCCACTGGAGATCTGCACGTGGCTGAACCAAAAGACATAACCAACAAATAGTTGCTGGGTAACCTGGGGATTGAGAAAGAGCAAAGAGCAGGTGGTTCCTCATGAACACCATCAACACAGCACCACCAGCATCAAGTCAACACCATTATGTGTGGAAGTTGGTATCTAGGGACATTTTTGGCCAATGTATGGCTGCTCAATATGAGCCAATGCACACTTGCCCTTTTCCGACATAAACAATCTGGTCACTTCTGCATTTGTACATTCCCACAGATGATTGACTCTATAGTTCATTTCAAGCAATCTCACATCGTCCTCCCACCTGCATGACTATATCTTTGAGGTCATCGTGTCCAAAGCGATTGGCAAGATAATTGCAGGCTGCAAGCACGGTTGTGACAATTCCCGCACAATCCAGCAGCCTGTTTCCCCGGGAACTATTCAAGATGTATGATGTGAAGCAGCTCACATGCTGGACAGAACATGACAAACAATCAGACACCGATCTCCTGTTTTGCGCAGCTGACAGATACAAATGTTATTGTGGCATTAGCTTTTCTGCCAGAGACAACTTCCACATTGACCAGCCCACCCACCACAACATGCAACACGAGATACAACACAATAGGAATTCAGCATTTGTGCGCATTTCCACATAAGCAGCTTTTGCTGGTGTCCTGTCAAACATCAGAGAATTTCAGTTGCAAAGACAGCGGCAGTCACCTGTGCATGGATTATGTCCTTCCTGAAGCCGCGTGTCAGCCGTTCCCAGACTGAGTTGGCAACCAGGGTAACTTTGTCCTGACGACCACAATGGGCAATAAAGATTCACAACTCTGCACCACATCGAGTCCTGTGCATTACTGCTGAGGGGACAAACGTGGCAGAAATTCTTTTCCATGCAACTGCTGTTGCAATTGCTTGTTCCACTCATCGAACTGAATTGATGAGTGACTTGGTTTCACAAGCACGCCTACCAATGCAAGCATTGTTCATGCCCAACAAGCTGATACTGATTCCCAAAAGCATATTGATTTCAGTGGCAGGTGGGAATACAGCACCCACTGTGATGCACTTCTGCAGGTATCATGTGAGGGTAGTGGTTGGGCACAGCAAGGGGACCTACCCTGGGAGTCCGAATAGCTGTATGACTTGCCCCTATTTTCTTGCTGGTGCATTCAACGAAATCCATGAACACAGCCACATGTTGGCTCACTTCCTCCTGCAGGTACAAAATGTCAATCATTTGGTGCCAAGGCGAAAATGTGCATCCCCATCTTTGGTGTGTGTACATCTGGCAGTTGTCAAAAGGTGCTGTCACTGCATAGCATTGGATCTTGTCCTTGCGTGAATTGGATTCTTGGTGTTCAACTGTTGCCGATCTCAGTGGTCTGCTGGTGTGCAAACAGCTGCTTGAAACACTGAAGGGAGGCTGCTACTGTTATCGTTACGAGATTCTGTGGTGGCATGGCTTCTACTACACGCTTGAAATAAGCCAAGTGGATGGTGTTGTGTCCAGATTTGCACCACAGCAGTTCGAGTTGTTTTCTACCTTCCCAGAAAGAAGCAGATTGGCAGATCTTTGTGCGTCAGTCTGTTTCTTGTCACCTGGGAAGGTGACGGCAAGCCTTTTGTCACCACACAGACTTCATGCATACATTGGAATGGTAACAGCTTGACAATCCAGCAGTGTGTTTAATGTACTATCTGGAGGTCAGTTTGACCGGAATTCCTTCAGGCAGACAAACCTGTGCGGTTAGGCATATAGAGCGCCAGGTGTCTTTGGCGCTGTTCCAGTGCATCCTAAGGTCTTTTCGTACGGATTCGGTTGCTGTGAAATGGAACCAAACACTTTGTGACAGCACACTCTTGGACAATGCTCGGAAGCATGGATCTGCCCTTTGGATGGTCGCAATGCCAGGGTGACCTCTCCTGCTCGACGATTGAACCCGGTGTGACCCACGCACCACACACAAGCATGGTTTCCCACCCCTTCGACTGCAACGGTCAGGGCGTCACATCGTGAATTCCCTGTCCTGGCGACCCCGTCCAATAAAAGACAGGACAAGGCGATGCTGACCGCAAGCGCACGGGACGGTACCTCCAAGTTGATGGGCCAAGTGGGCTGCTCAACGTTCTTCAACGTGAGGGGCAGCTCCACGAGGCCAAGCGCGATGGACACGCGTGCCACGTCTGGCGCCTGGCTGGAAAGCTCTGCGCGCAGCAGGTCTTCAAGGAATCTGACGCAGCGGTCGCGGGCAGTGCCAACGCCCTCCCCGCTCGCGCCGCCCGTCGGTCCAGACATGGGACACCCCGTGCAAGTGACCCCCACAACCGGCAGACGCCTGCCTTTGTGCGATGGACAGTCGTCCCATTCTGATGGCCTTGTAGCCGAGCGGCTACCGTCGGCCTCGCATGAGCAACGCGGCGGAACACAGAAGCAAATAGACGCCGTTTGGCCATCCTGTATTGGCATGCATCCTTCTCTGCAATTTCCCACAATGAACCCCCCAGGATTCCACATGCATCTACTGCGATTACCAGGCATTAGTATCCATGACGCTGACGAAGGCAGGCAGGGTCGAGGGGTGGTGATCCTTGAACGGGAATTGTACGCTCGAGTCCACGACAACGGTTTACAGCCGAGGCAAATGGACAACAAGCGTTCTGTCTTTTGTATTCAGTTCGTTCATCAACATCCTTGATGCAATTCCCAATGCTTCATCATCTTTTCATACATTCAATTATTAATAACACTCAATCAGTTCCAGCTGTAACAACGCTGTGTTAGCATTCCCCATTTAAGTGCTGGGCCTGTTGCGCCACCATGATGTATGGTTGATGGCTGCTTGGCGCTTGCCGACACGCCTCCCAATTTTGTGCGGTCTCTAGTTGGTGGGGAAGGAGGCTGGTTGCCGAGCAGCCACAGGCCTATCGGAAGTGACAGATTGACGGGCAGTGCAGTTTTGACGTGCAGATCGAGCGTGGAGCTGGCGACATGCATGTGAATGGAGGGAGCACCCCAAACGTGGGTAGGATGGAAGGTGGCGATCGGCCTCACGGCCTCACTTAGCTGGGCCGAATGGAAATGTTGGCTTTGCAATAGCAGTATGGATCTTGAATGTTTTAATTTTGGTAGCTTTCTGTAGCTTCTCGGCAGAGGTTTCTGTAGTTGAGACAAATGTGCATCGCATTGGTGGGGTGGGTGCACCTTGAGTATTCCACGACACTCTGGGGCCTGAGGTCGCATGCATGCCCCGATATATTTTGGTTGGGTCCACACTCGCGGTCAGTCTCCGCCACTGCCTGACAGACTGCAGCAATGTTTCAGTGCAGATGGTAAAGAGGATGTCTGACCTGGGATCCAACCACGTATCACTGGGTGGGATGTCCCACTGCTCTGCCAAACCACCCTGACCAGAGCTAGGAAGAGGGCAGCCCAACCAACCCCTACCACCCAACGCCCACCAACCCACGGCATCAGCCGCCACGGCGCCCAATTTCGGATAGATGCTCATTTGCCGGGGCCGCACCCACCTCCTGCCTGCCGGCGGCTTCAAGGCTCGCAGGAGATCCAAGCCCCGGCTGCAGTCGCCGCTCTGTGGCGCCCCGCGCTGCCGCCGAGCGGGAACACCCGTCCCCAGTCCCTCCCCCCCCGCCTGCCCCGTGCTCGTCAGAGACCCCGCTTTCGCGCTCCCCGCGACGGCGTCCCGTGACCCTCCCAGCAGCCACCGCCAGGAGGGCGCGGAGGCACGGACGATGGCCGACGGCCCCCAGAAGCGCTCCGCCAGTGATGCGTTCGAGGCGCCGGCGGACGACCGCTCCTCTAAGAACCCGAGGCTTGGTCCGTAATGCAAAACCTCCGCCCGCCGAGTGTAGCCGTCGCCGCGCGGGCGGGCGGGGCCGGCTGCCGCCCCGCCTGGGCGCGCCCGCGCCCGGCTGGAACTGAAGCCGCCTGCGTTCCCTGTCGTCTGTGCAGACAATCTCGAAGCGCTCGATGCGGCGGTTCGCGTTAAGTTGCGGTCGATGTTTGAGGAAGAATTGGTGAGTGGGTGCGCCCCGCGCGCCGCGGCGCGGGAGCCTTGGGCGGCAGTAGCCGCGCCGCGCTGCCGGCGCTGACTCGCTGAAAAAAATGGACGGGACCCGGCGGCGCCGCAGTCCGCCTGTGGCTGCTCTTGCGCGGCTTCGATTCGCAATTTGACCCGGACATTGTTTCGGGCGGCGCTTGGCGCAAATCGGGGCCACCGCGGACACGGTCGCGCCCTTTCGGCCGCAGGCCGACCTGTCGGCACTCCGACGCTGTGTGGCACTCGCCCTGCGTCCTGAATCGCCGTGCGCAGTGGACTTCAGACCACCCCAGCTCCGTGCATTCGCCCTCCCCCCATTCTCTCCTGCTATTGCCGCCTCGAATTTCAAACTCGCACCTCCCCAGGCATCGCGCCCGCAGACGCGGGCCACCGCCTTCCCAGTGCCCAGTCGCCAAAGCCGAGCTTGCCTGCCTGGCGACCACACCCCACGCTCGCCAGTGGCGTTCCCCTCCCCGGAATGAGCGCCGCGGTTGTCAAAGGGATTCCCTGACTCGACCCATGAGCGGGGCGCGTGGGCACCCCGGGCGTTGTGCCCGGCGCAGAAGAGCGCGGCAAGCCAGGGCTGGGGTGGTTGCGCTGGGGCCCGCGATGTCGCCTTGAAGACGGGCCGGGCCGCGGGGCACCTTCTGGCACCTCCTTCGCGGCGGGTGACCTGCAGGGCCCCTGCGCCTTGCCCCTGCACCTGTGTCCAAGACGGAAGAGTTGTGGGCGAGTTGTGGCCGGACAGAGGCGCATTGACTGCTCGTGGCCGGCTCCTTTGGTCCGTCGTACGGTTCTGTCACGCCTATAGCCATCTGGCGCGCGATGGCCTTGCTCAACAACCAAGAGCCGCCCCCAAGGGCCCCCAAGTTGCCCCCAAGTTGTTGCCGCTCGTTCAGCCTTGAAACTGACGGCTTGACCGCGGGCCGCAGGTAAAAGAGGAGGACATCGACGACAAGGCGCTACAGCACCTGCGAGAGCTGGACCCCGACAAGGCGCTGGACGCCCTGGACCAGTACAGCAAGTGCGACCTGGCCAAGGTGCGCAAGAAGAGCGCCTACCTCATCGGCGTCATACAGCGCATGAAGAAGGCGGAGGCCGGCTGGGGCGGGCGGCCCGGTGGGGCCTCCAACGGCCACCTGCCGTGCGAGATGCCGCCGGAAGTGGGGGCGCGCGTGCAGAGGATGTTCGCCGACGGGGTTTGCAGGCCGGCGGATCTCGACGCGCGCTGCTTGGAGCAGCTCGCCAAGGTGCCTGTGCACGTCGCCGTGGAGGCCGTGAACCAGTTTTCCAACAGAGACCTGTCGGACGTGCGCAACTGCTCCGCGCTGTTTGTGTCCATCGTGCGCAAGGTGCAGCGCGACTGCGAGGGGCGGGGCGTGCCGCCCTCGAACCAGATCCAGGGCAACCTGGCACCGGGGCCACCGGGGCTGCCCCTGGTGGAAGGTGGGCCGGTGGGGCAGTTCCAGCTGCAAGGGGGGTTGGAGGTCCAGCAGGTGCCCGGCCAGGTGGCGGTCGCTCAGATGCCCATCATCGCCCAGATGGGCTTCCCGCAGAGGCCCGTGGCCATTGGCGTCGGGCCGGCAGCAGGCAACGGAGCTGTGTATGATCCCCTGGAGCCGTCAGCCATCACCCCCCCCATTGTGGCAGCCAACCTGATTAGCCCCTTGAATCAGGGCCTGCCAGGCGTTCCGGGTGTTCTGGGAGTCCCTGGAGTGATGGACAGGCGCAACTATGGGATGGAGCAACTGCAGATGGGCGTGCGGGTGGATGAGTTCCATGGGCTGTCCGTGTTTGCAACCTATGTGCACCCTGCGCCCGCCCTCAAGCTGCAACAGTTGTGGGACGAGGGCGTGCGCCTTGTGTCCCTGCTGGACGATGGGGCATGGGACTGCCTTGCATCGCTGAAGGCGGCGGAGGGCTTGGCGGCGATAGAGGAGGTGGTGGAGAACATGCAAGGGCCCAACAACTTGAGGAATGTGAATGCCTTCTTCATGGTGAGTGCATCGCTGATGATTGTGCGCTCCTATTGTGTGGTTTCAGGTGTTGATGAGTTGTTGCAGGCCATGGACATTTGTGAACTCAGGCTCTTTCGAACAGGGAGGTTCTGTTTACTACAAATGTTGGCTGCCCTGTGACAATGGAAGTTTGCCAATACGAATGTGATCATAGTGGCAGTTACAACTCGAAACAGTCAATGGCAGAAACTGACACAGCTAGGGCAGTGCAGCTTTTTGTTGTGTTGTGCTTATCATTGTGCGGCACCTGCATGGCGGTGAGGTGATCTGCACAGCTGAAGTGAGGAAGATTCTAGGAGGTGCTCACAAGGTTTTCACCTTGGATTAGTGTCCCTTGAGTGGGCGTTGCTGCACTTGTGTTCGCCCCCAAGTCGCGCTTTGTTGTGTTGGTGCATGTGCAGTCTGTAGCTCGTCGCTATTTGCCGCCCAATAACACCCGAGTGTCTGGCGCTGCCGCCAGCGATCGCCAAAACACGATCGACTTGAGCACCCGTAGGATCGTCCGCGCTGTGCGGCAGTCTCCCAAGGGTGTCGTTGGAGACTTGGAGGGCCTGTTCCCAGAGGTTCAGGAGAAAATCTCAGAGGTGCTGGGCCTGCACCCAAACTACATCACGATCACCGACTTCGATCAAGGAGTTGTGGAGTCGCTCAAGAGGCTGCCAGAGGGCGACGCTATAGGCGTCATCGACGATCTGGGGGCGCAGAATTTGACAAACGTAAACAACATGCCGGCTTTCATCATGTCCATCATCCGAAGGCGGCAAAGAATGGCAGCCCAGTAAGGGGAAAAAGGGGTTTGTGGAAGTCCATTAGTGCGTGCTGGCACATGTGACCGATTGGGCGACTCGCAGCATTGGTTGTCAGCTTTATTTATCATTGTCTGTTACCAGGGGGAATGTTTGGTTGACTTTATTTGCAGGTTTGGGGCTGGGCTCTAGCACAGCACAATTGGGACCCCGTCACTGCATCGTTCTCAACTGGTGGTTGTGAACGTGGGGGTGAACATGTTTACTTTGTTCTTCTTTTCAGTCGGTCCCCTCATCAGAATGTAAATCAGAATGGCTGTTCCACTGCATGCAGCGAGATTCGAGGGACATGCTGCTGGTTTCCGAGATCCAATGACATTACAATCAGACTGATGGCGCACATTGTGCTGCCGCTTCTGGGCAACGGGCTTGCGTTTTGTCGTGTGCTATGAAAGACGGTCTGTGTGTAGCAGCATGCAAGCTGGCCTGATGCAAGCAGAGTGGCACGAAACAGCGGTTGTGTAAATTCCCTGGGTTTGATTACTCATGCTTGGACGTCACTGCGGGTGCATTTAAGTGAGGAAATTTGTCCCAAAGGCAAAGCGTTTCCCCTGTCGCCTTGCCCCAAAACGAAGCTGGCTTGTGACGGTACTGTCTGGGCTTTGCACACTGGCAATTTTGAATGACCGTCCAAAACCCTTCTCCAAAGTTCAAGATCGAAACGTACCGATACGTCACCCTGAAGCGTTCCCCCAATTTGGGACTGATACCGCCGAGCGATGCTAGATATCGGATCGAAACCAACCTCGTGGACGAGGATGCGCCTGTTGTTACTTTGAATGTACAATGGTAGTGCTTTGTCATGCGTCGACAAATGCAGAAACACATTGATGAAGAATCAAGACAACCCCGTGATTATGGTGCAGGTGCGCTCTGATCGGCCCAGTGCATCGTCCATTGCCACAATTTGGCGTTTGGACCATGGCCTTCATGCCATTTGTCTTGAACAATCTGCGCGTGGCATTGTTTTTGTCATTGCTAGCAAGGGAAGACACTATTTTAATTTTTGTACGCTCAGCGTCAAATGGACACTAAGGAGGGAGGGGTAAAGGCTGTGGGCGCTAAGAGATTACACAATTGCACTAAATTCACTATCAGGTGGAAAGATGGACAAAAACGCAGCTGATCAACCACGGCAGACAGCCCATGAACTGTTCCCAAATCTCCGTCAAGTCAGTCCTTAAGCTCTTAAATCGTTAGCTCTTAAGATGGATCAATTTGCAGCTTTGGGGGCTCGCCCCATCGCCTATCATGGCCTTTAGCATATCATTTTGCAACCCGCTACAATCCCTAAGCTTTGGCAGCCTTTTTTCCCTATAAAACTTCTGGAAACTGATTCCACTGCTGGGTAAAGTTGCTGAGTCATCCTGGTATCGAAATAAGGATTGATGCTAAGAAGGAGGGCAGGGGGGAAATATGGGGGGCCCGAGCTTACCGTCTATTTGACGCTAAGTGTACAAAATTCAAAGGTGCCGGGGCTCCTTCCCTTATAAGGTGGAACAATTTTGACGGCAATGAACCAATACTCAGCAACTGTACTTGAAAATCCTGTTCGAATGGGCAACATATGCAAAACTCCAGGATGCTTATTTAGCAGCACTTCGTGTTGGCGCATGCCTGTGTCGCAGCCTGACATATAAACGGACAATGTGGTCGATGCCGTTTGGGACCAGGAGCCACATCTATTGCCACCATTTTGGCCTTTTGGGGACATGAGGGCAAGGGCCCCTTCGCCCCAATTAGGACGGGTGCTCCAGCTGTATGTCGAAGTGTGCAAGGAATGGCTCTGGCCAACTAGGATCGAGCGAGAGAGAAACAAAGAAAAGCTTTTCAAGATTTGCGCATCTCCATCATCGCCTTCAAGGTGCAAAGACCCCTGTCAGTCTGCTTTATGAAGGAATTTGGCTACCGTGCTGTAGCATTGTGAAATAAATTCCCTGCATGCAGGATGCAGGAGATGCGCATCAAGGACATCTGAAGACAATTTGTCTCTGTGCACTAATCAGCATTTGTCGTTACGCTACTTCGGGTGGCCATTCAGCTCCACATTTGCGGGTTGTGATGGATTGGATCACCAGCAAGGGCAGTGTAGTCCTTGGTTGGTTGGGCTGCTGCCACTCTAAGACCTCGATTACCCCCGATTCTTCAGTGGATTTGACAATGGGATGCAACGTGCTCCAAGCTCACGCCTCCTGCAACAAACGCAATCACCGATCTCTCATGAGGGAACAAAACCCAACGTCCACAGAGTTGCAGGGACTCTTGCTGTTGAAGGTGCCCATCGCGCGAACGCCCTGGACAGATGCCGAAGAAGATTCCAGACACTATTTTTTATAAATAAAAAGCAAATACTTCAACAGCGTGCGGCCTGCTACTCATAGTGTCCCACTTGCTCCCAGCCTATTCTTCTCCACCTTTCGACATGAAGACCGCGCAGTCCACTTCGCCATCCTCGGCATCGCTGCAGCTCTCCAGCCACAACGCTGGCTTTTACTGTTTTACACTTTACAGTGTTACAATATTGTTGTTGACACTAATGTTCAGGGGGTGGCTGGTCTCATGCGCACGAGCCAGCCGCGCCGACAACAGTAGACAGGGGAATTGCTGCACCTCTCCGCGCTGCCCGCCCGCAGGCTGCCGAACCGCATACATCCCGCACATAAGATACCAAGTGGGCCACCGCGCTCTGCGAAATCATAACCTGTTATGTGTCCGTATCTACTGAAACACACAACTCTTGTTTCTTCTCCATCCTAATTACAATGAGGAAGCAGCGAAAGCCGGACCGTCCCCGCGCTGTTGGCAATCACGCGGTGACGTCACCCACAATCATGCGGGCGCGTCATCCGCGGCCGGCACCTCGCTGGTCCTTCGTGCTTCCCGTGGATTGCCGCCTGCGGCCGCACATTACGAAACCCCGCGCAATGCCGCACCGCGCCGGCCTCCAGATCGCCGCAGCTGCCGAGCCTTGGCGCCCGCCCGCAGGGCGCCCCGGAGGCCTCGGAACCTTAGGCCCCGCCATGCTGCCCCCTGCGCCGCCCAGGCGACAGCGGGCTCGGCCTGGACAGTGATAGTGACGGGAGCCATTCATTGAAGCAGCGCATTTGGGACCCCTCCGCCGCTTCCGAAAGGGCGCGCCAGACCGCCGGCCGGGACCATGAGCTCACAGGTCAGCTGCCGCGTCGACGGGGACGGACGGGAGACGGGGGCGCCCGCAGGCACCGGTGGTTGAAACACGCTTTGCTGCGCACGCGCAGGAGGGGAAAATCGGCAGGACGGAATCTTCCTCCATCGGGCTCAAGTCAAAAAAGGTCAGCGTTCACGCCGCCGTCACCAATACCGCACTGTGCAGCGGACCTGTCCAGTCACAGCTCTTGTGCAGGCGTCCTGCGGAGGCACAGGTCCTGCCCAGGCGACCTGTGACTGGACAGGACGGCCCGACATCCACGCGGCCAGGTGTGGAACCCCGCGCGCGGCGGAGGCCCCGGGCTGCGCAGAACGCGGTGGACCGGCAGAGGACGCCAATGTGTGTGTGGTGTGCCAGTTGGACTTGGACCCATGCAAGTTGAAGGACTTCCAGATGGGGAAGGTGCTGGGGACGGGCAGCTTTGGGAGGGTCTACTACGCCCGTCACACCGCGACGGGCACGGTGTGCGCGATCAAGGCCCTGTCCAAGTCGCAGGTGTTGAAGAACGGCCAGGTCAGACGGCAGCCCTGAGATCTGCTCGAACACAATGGGGTATTGATGGCCCATATTGCGACCTTGTTGGGACAGTGGGGACCACACAGCGGCGGCTGTTCGACCCGCTACGGATACGACAGCCCACCACTGGGATTTCAAAATATTTGGGTGGGCGACACTTCAGCAGGACCTGAATGAAAGCGTCTGAATAATCTGCTGTCCCCTTGGCTATGCCTTGGTACACGCCAATCCACCACCTCCCATCGCTGCTAGCAGCAAAAACGAAAAGCAATGTTGTTGTTCGGCTTGCTGCTATCCTTAATTTCAACAAAGTAACATCTCTTCTGGAGGCAGTCATCATCAGGGCACAGCAGCAGCAACACGTTCTGAAGAAGCGGGCCTGCAATTTGTTTTCTTGAGAAAGACTTCAATCCATAGCGAAGAAATGCTGACAAACAATATCGCCTTCGTATGCCACGGGCCATACCATGCGCCTCTTGTAGCCATGGCTACACGCGCCTTGCCCATCAGCATTCGCAACCATGTTTATCACATCCTTTGAAAGTCAACTTGAGCTCAAAACACATATGCGCGTCGCACGAATTATGACGTACGCTGGAATAAAACCCGGGAAAATATTCTACCAAGCAAGCACTTCATTTGATTTAGGTCATCTTGTACAAAAATACTGCTGAGATTCCCGATCCGCGTGGACCAATCCGGTCGGCATGGCCCAAGCGGACTAGTAATATGCACAAATGGCTGATTGCACTAAACAGACGGGAGAGCAGGGGAACTTTTACCAGGTGCCCTATGCACGCAGTAGTGCGCCAACGACGTCCGTGGATACAAGTTCCAAATCCTCCAAGCCTGCCGTGAGTTCACAGCAGAAAGCAGGGTTTAATGCATTCTTCCTCTGGGACACTCTGTCACTATACACACCGTGCGCTTGTGCAGCTGCAGCACCTGAAGGAAGAAAAGAACATATTGTCCAATGTGGACAACGCCTTCCTCATTCGGCTTCTGGGGTCCTTTCAAGACAAGGACTGCGTGTATCTGGTCATGGAGTTTGTGCCGGGCGGGGAATTTTTCACACACCTGCGAATTGCGGGAAGGTGGGTCCTTAAGAGGGTAAGGAAACGAACGCCGCGGTGTCCATGCGCAATGCGTTGTGCGGGCATTGTTAATCAGAAGTGCTCTTAGGAAAGCCTGCGTCGTGGTGTCAGTTGAGTAATCACCGTTTCGAAACAAATACTTGAAAGCGCTGTGGGCTTGCCAAGAGTGGCTGCAGTACTACCTGTTTGAGTCAGAATTCCGAAGAATTGCCAACTTGTTCTGCTGAGCTTCGCATATGCCATAGCCTCAAAATTGATTGTCAGGCATTGAGAGCAGGTATATTCCTCGTGTATATACCCCGTCCCATATCAGCAAGAGCGCGTTAGAACTGAAAATGCACGTCCTGTGTATTTAACAAATGATGGGAAGTCACACCGACGGGATGCCACTATAACGCATAGTATGATGTAAGTATGGCAGCTGGGCTCAAGTTTGAACAGCCTGCCATAAACTGTGCAATATGATATTGCGCAGTAAATCGCAATATACTGCAGAAATGGACACATGACTTGTGTGGTACCCGTGGTCCGGGGAATTGCATACTTTCAGTGGGGGGACATGACCTTGCAGAGCATTGTGTTTGTAGATAGTTTGTGAACTTTCTGACCCAAGGCGCGCTGTGTTGTGGAGAGTATCGGATTCAGTCGAGGCCAAGGGAGCAGATGAAATTTTCGCTGCGCCCGTTTTTCCCCATTCCCAGAATACTGATGGTCCAAAATTCAACAAGCGACACCGCGCAGCAAAGAAAGTTGGTGGCTCAAGCTTGTTGAAAATCCTTTGGAGTGGATAGCGGTAGCGATGGTACATCGCGCACTTTAACACCCTCCCACCATGTCAGCGTTGATGCATGTCAGGGCAAAACGATACATGGGATGGGAAAAAGACCAATTACGGTAATTATAGAAAATTTACCGATAATCATCATTGTGTGGATCATTAGTGCCTTGAAAGCGATGTTGTTGCGCGTATAGGGCCCATGACTGCTGTTGTGTGTTAAAAAGCACAACCAGACTTGGTTTTTACATTTGCGTTTCTATGTTTGTGTTTTAACACACCAAAGAAGGTACTTTGCCGGTACGTATTTAGGCATTTACTGCTTGCTGTGGCACCCAGGTTAGAGGGTGAAAATCGCGTGCAGTGATCATTCTCCCGTCCCTGAAGCACCCACAACACGGGGCTGTATTTACTTTGTACTTACCTTTTCTTACGCGTTTTTACGCGTGAAAACGGAAACACGAACAGTTTCTACAGCGCAAAAACCAAGATTGGGCAGAATGTTTCGGTGTTGTGTGCTGCAATTTCGGAAACCATAATGAACGAAGGGCATGCAGAGAAGACAATCCTTGGAATCTCGGACGAGAGTTGAAATGACATATTTGCGCGTGCAGGTTCAGCGAGTCAACCACAAAATTCTACGCAGCTCAGGTCTGCGCCTCATTCGAGTATCTGCACAGCATGAGCATAGTGTATCGGGACTTGAAGGTGAGCAATAGCACCCGCCGTAAGTCGTTCCCCGTGTAAATATGAGCAGCGGGCATGTGCGATTCCGTCAAAATGTCCGATAAGGTTCCATCAATTCAAAATTTATGCAATTTTGCGCAGCTTATCATGAGCAACTGATCCGGTGGTTATGTTTTTCGCTATTCAAGTCTATGTGGGGATAGCTGCTGAGCATCATGTACGTCAATACTTTCAAGCCCTCCTGAACATCGACTGTGCACCGATTCATGCGTCTTTGTGTACGTTGACCACAATGCGTGTGTGTGCGCGCGGGCGCGCGGGCGTGCGTGGGTGCGTGCGTGTGCGTGTGTGTCTCTACAATCTTCTTACCAATGTCTTCAGAGGCAACTTGTTTGTTCATTTCGGCTTTGTTGCCAACAGCCAGAAAACATGCTGCTGGACAAGAAAGGGGATTTGAAGATTACAGACTTCGGCTTTGCTAAAGTGATCAAGCGCCGGACATTCACACTCTGCGGCACTCCCGATTACCTGGCACCAGAGATCATATTAAACAGGGTGGGTGCTCCCCGAGTCCCAATGGCACCTACAGCGAGAAGATGGCTAAGTGACATTGAATTTGCACTGTAACGATGAATGCAGATGTCGCTTGTGCATTGAACTTTTATTAATTTCTACTGAATCCATTATGTCAGCATCTCGTACTTGCTCAAACGTTGTTGGCAATAAGTTCCCATACCCTACAAATGGTCATATGCTGCCATCATAGTATGATGATCATACTGGGGTCCCGAGTCTGCATATTCTGAACACGCACCGTTCATATTCAGGATATGATCCCCATATCCTATTCGATATATGTGCTTTCTGCCGCCGGTGAATTTGACTTTGCTTGCTGCATGCTCCACCTATTATTGGACAGAACAGTTGAAAAATATTGTGATACAGTGAGAACACCACAGCACCAGGGTCATACTGGTTTTCATTAAACTCAGGCTTGATCTTTACGGCGTGAACATTTTCCTATTTACAGCTATTGATGTGTATAATTTTTACGTTTTTGCGAGTAAACAGCCGGAAAATGGGTAAAAATGGGCCCTGTGTACTTAAATACAGTACATACTGACTCAGGAAGGCCGCGGAGTGGTAGCCAAGGGCGCTGAAGTGAGCGCAAAACGATCTTTTGCTCGGGAACGTTGTTGATCCAGACGTTGCGTTGTGTGTGCTTTGTTGCCAGCGCTGGAGAGAGTGGAGGATTGATCGTTGATTGGGAAGTCATCACGTAATCTGGGCGTGTCTACGTGCCGTAAATAGGCGTAAATGTGGCCGTAAAATGACTGTAGAAATGGTTATTTATCTGCTTACGCGGTTTTACCAGTAAAAACGTAAATGCAAAAATAAAGCCGTAAACGCAAAGACCAAGCCTCATTAAACTTGTATCTAATCCAATCCGAGGTGTGTGTATTCCATGTTGTAACACCATGAGACATAGATGGTAGAATCCTACCGACATATGAATAATGTATCTTTGCCACCATCTGCATCACTCTATCCCACTGCCAAACTGCCAGCGCTGGCACCAGCAGAGCATCGCATCATGAGGTCACACCTAGTCTTGCGGCCTATGCGATTCAGCTAGAAATAACTCTGATTGATGATTCAAAAGCAGTCTGGTCAACAGAGAGGTTCTTAAAATCACTGACTCGAGGACCTGGTCGGACCTGATCCACCTGAAACCAATTATTTTGCAAAGCAACTCTACAACATGGACGTGAGAAACAACAACTTCTTCGCTCTACATTTGCTTGGAATTCAATGAATTATCAGACTCCAGAACAGCTCCCTAAGGGCGTGCGGATGCCGGAAATATCCAACACAAACTGCAAGCATATGCGCAATATTGGAAGCCGCCCCCCAGCCAAAAATTGGGCAATGCGTTGCTGCTATGCGACGGCAAACATTTGTGACGTACAGGGGCGGAAAACGCAAGGACTGCACTGCCGAAATCAGGCTTGGGGTTCTATTTTTTGTGATCTTATGAGAGAAATGCTGTCGGGACCCAGACTGGGTGCCCCAGTAGTTCCCGCGGCTGCGCCTCTTTTGTTGATTCTTTTTGCTGATGACCAGGCTGCTGGAAAACATCCAAATTTTCTGGATGCATCTGGGCAGCCCTGCACAGAGTGTGGAGTGATACTCGTCGCGCACTTCGGCATAGTGTCAAATGCAACGAATGCTGTTTGATTTATGGTGTCCTGATTTGTTGAGGTTGCGGAAGCATTAAAATTTGAAGCATTGAAAATGTTGTGTAGGGACATGCCTTGGCAGTAGACTGGTGGGCTTTCGGAGTGCTCATATATGAAATGCTTGCTGGATATCCGCCATTCTATGATGATGATCCCATGAAGACGTACAAAAAGATATTGGCTGGCAAGCTTGAATTCCCTTCTCATCTGTCTGCAGTTGCCAAGGATCTAATCAAGAAGTTGCTTCAGGTGACATGATAGACGCACACGCCACCGCCACCACCACAGTCACCAATGTGGCACATATCCAAGCTGCAGTTGCGTATATTGCGGGGAAAACTCAGCTCACAAGGGATTTATTTTTGGATTGGTGCCTTATACCCACAACATCTTTACAGGGCAACGGAAAACTGTTGAGGCATTCACCAACATTACCACCATGCTGGTCGTCAAGGGATTCCAGCAAGTGGAAACCGTGCTGGTGTACCCTCATGTGCATGTGGTCCTGACAGCAAAATCTCGCACAAAGTGGAAAGAAGATTTGACAAAATGGAGCCAGAAACATAAGTGGACAAGGGGCATCACCAGCACGCAAATGACTCGCACATGCATCACTGAATGCAATTACGAACTAAATTTGAAGCATTACGATTGGCCTTACGTCGCAGGGCGACCTGACAAGGCGACTAGGAAATCTGGCGGGAGGCGTTTCGGACATCAAGAACCACGCGTTCTTTAAAGATATCGACTGGCCGCGCATATGTTCCAAACAGTTGCGCGCCCCAATTGTTCCCCTAGTGACGTCACAAGATGACACCTCCAATTTTGACGACTACTCCAATTTGCCCCCAATGGTGCACAACACCTGCCTATCTTCCACGGAGCAAATGCTGTTTCAGGACTTTTGAGGCCCGGTGGATACCCATCATGGCAGCTCGAAGCTAGCTCACAAACTGGCAAAAGCAATGCGTTTATGGGTGCACCCTATCCAACGGGGCCTGCGACAATTTCTGAGGCACAAATGACTTTTTTGGGTTTGTGGTTTAGGTGTGGGTTTGAAGCATGCATGCATCCTAGTGAGTATGCTCTGAAGGGGATCTGCAGGGTATGTCACTAGGGGATATAGTGCACACTAGGGTTGGAGCCCCGAAGTTGGCACCATGTTGTGTTGATGTTCTTAGGATAATTTCAGGGTTTGCGAGACACTCTTGTGCCTCTCGCTGGTGGATTTATCCATCAATTTCTGAAGAAACTTGAAAGGGAATCCTTCAAAGCACGAATATGCCATATTCAGAAGAAATGGAAAGCAAAGTCAGAATGGGACGGGGCTTGAGTTGACAATGTGATTTTTCTGTACTTTTACCTCCTAACTAAATTCTTATTAGTAGAATCTGTTACATTGAAAATGCCAGAGCGTGTTATCTGCATTGATATCATAGAGGGCCAACGTATGTGTGTATGTCCTGCATATGTTTGCACAAAGCGCTAGATGGAAGAAACACTCCAAGGGATTGCCAAGATGCTCTAAATGTATTACCACAGTTGCAGTACTTACTGCAAACATATTGGTATTCTGATATCATATAGTTGACAAAAATTTTGGTCGTTCAAATTTTGCGTACATAAAGATTATGGAATATTCTATGGAATTATCAATTCAAACTTAAATGACTTGGATGATTTTATCAAAGACAATTTTCATCCAAACATAACGACAAATCCATCACCGAAATTCTCAGCTTAGAATCTATCAATGTATTCTATGGACTGAAGCCTATATTTGAGTCATCGTAAATGCATAATGATGGTGAACAGTGAGTAGAGCAAGAAGATATCATATGGGGCATCCTTCAGCCAGTCCTTCTATGACATTCAGTCAGTCAATCAATCAATCAATCAATCAATCCATTGATTGATAAAATTGTGCATCAATTGATTTATCGATTGATCAATCAAACAATTATGAAATTGAACATTGAGACAAGGGGGCGGCCATCAGCTCCTCATATTCCAAGAGGACCACACTATTGACAACTTGTTTCATGGAAAGCAAGGCTCTTCAAATTCCCACAAAATGACCTATATTTATTGGCCACTAACTGTAAATATCAATACTGGTACATGGTATGACCCTTCAGGATATGCGCAGTGGAAGCAGGCATGCGTAAGCCAATCTCAGAACAAATTCACATAGGGGTGACACACCTCTTACACACATTGAGAGCTTTTGTACCACTGTACTGGTACATGGGGGTATAAACCCTCGGTATAGTTAACAAGGGCGACCCTACGGTGACCGGCCCCAGTGGGGCTATTGTCACCTTAGTGTAGGGTTAACGCCCTACTATACTGGGGTAGAGGTGGCCACCCGGATCCGTTAATAGTGGACAGAGGTTAATTTCCGTTAATTTTCCGTTAATTAACGGAAAATAACGAAAAAAGACAAAAATTAACCAAAAATTAACGGATTTTTGGATTTTTTGGGGATTTTTGGGTTTTATTCATACTTATATTTTATGGAATTCGCTATTAGAGAGTATGTTTGTATTTTATTTCAACCTATGCATACTAGTTTTTTAACTAGCCGCAGTTGTTGTGACATTTTGGGTTCGTTTTCGATTTTTTTTGGGTTTTTTTCGTTTTTTCTGAATTTTTCTCCCTTTTTCTTTAACGGAATTTAACGGACAGCTGATAAAAATTAACGAACCGGACTTAACGGACCGGATGGCATCTTTGAGTGGCCACCTCTACAGCCGTCCAAGGGATGTCCTTCTTTTGGCCCGTTAGGAATTATAGGCTATTGAGTTGGACTTCTTCGCTGATGAAAAACAGGTTGCTAGGGTCACAACTCTCCACAACGCCTTCGCAAGCATAATACTAGGCTTCAAAGTGGCAGATGTCATATCTGTTTTACTCACTTGGATCCAATACCTTGGTGATTCTAGCAATGTCAAAAACGCAGACTCAGGTGTCCGCATCTTCGTCTGCCATCCAAATGGCGATAATCACCCTGGGGGCAGCATTGTGCTCTGGTCAGAAAGGTCTCACGTTGGCAGGTTTTGGGGCCCAGTTGGAGTGGCCAAAGAATATTGCGCGCTTCCCTTGTACTGGGCCAATGTCTCTATAGAGTGGGCCGGTAGGTCTAGTCAACTAGATGTGATGTTGGGAGTCAGTACGCAACACTGATTCTCAAAGGCTGGCACTCATCACCAGGGGGCGAGTGGGAACAATTAGGTAGCCTGCAGTAATTTACTACCTAATTGGTTGTTAAAAGACCAAGATCCTAGAATGGCAGCTCTGGGGCTGAGACTTAACATTGACATTGAGCTCAAGGTTATATACCGTATTTACCCGGTATTAGTAGGCACCCCCTATTAGTATCCATCCCCCTCTTTGGGGGTCGAAGCCATATTAGTATCCATGACCCGGTGTTAGTATCCACCCCCAAACCTCAACAGAGCAGAAACAACAGAAGGCGCGGATGGTGGCAAGGGAAGTCGGGGGCTGGTGTTGGGTTGCATTGCCAAGTTTGGACCAAACCGCATTCCCTACGATTCGCACATCGACGGAGACGATCGGGTCGGGGTGGATGTTGTCGAGGGAGAATTTGGAAGGGTGTGGGCAAAAGGCTGCATGGTCGACTGGCCGCCGTTGGCATTCTTAGTGCAGGATTGCAAGGCAGCAACTGATGCCCCAAGGCCCGATGATAGAAGCGGTCGAGAACTCAAAGCTGCCCTGGTTTTTGGATTGAGCCAACCTGCTCCCTAGCCGGCCAGAGCAGGTTCCGGCCTGGTGCCTGCCACGGGCCCCCCAAGGCCCAGCGCCAGGAATGGGCAGGCGACAACATTGGTCTGGGCAACTGCCGTTGCAAGACCCCGCCTTGCAAAACTGGCCGCAAAGCGCTGCGAAGGTGGGGTAAAACACACGACTCACTGACTACTAGGCCACACACCCAATCACAGATCCCATCAGCCTTTCCAGCCATCATCAACGAGGGAAAACGCTGCCTGCCAAGCACCATCGCGACGTGGTGCCCCAGCGAGTTGAGACCTATATCAGGCCTTGTTCCTTGCATTGCAGAGGCAAATACGCCTTGAGCATTCCAACGAACTCCTGACGGCCCCAATCGCCAGTTGCCACTAGCTGGTGCAGCCCCAGGTCAAGGCCGCCAGCTCCTGTGAAGAGGCTGACAATATTCCACATTAGCATCGCCATTTTTGTCCATTTTTGGGCATTTCATGGCCTATCTATCAAAAATTTTCTTTTTCTACTCTTTGGAATCAGGGGTCCAAACCGCGTTAGTATGCATGACCCGCTATTAGTATCCACAACTCATTTTGGGGGTCCAATACATGCCTACTAATGCCGGGTAATACGGTATGTAGAGGCAGGGTGTGCATGCAGGGCGGATAGACCGACAGGCTGAAGGAATGCAAGTGCTGATGAAACAAAGTGGCGGAGGTGGCTTGTTATGCACAATGGCCATCACACCTTTCCGTTACAGGCCCAAGCTCAGTGGTGGGCCTCTGGCTAGGCATAGGCAAAAGGTTGTCCTCGTCCCTGTGGCCACACTCTGCCACCCTGAGGGATCCTCCCATCGAGTCCTCAGTGTCCCCGTTGGGGAAGGTGGACTTGTGGTCATCAGCAAAACTCTCCCACCACTATATAGCATGGACATAACGGCCCTTGAATTTGTTGGCAGGCCCCTCCTCGCCAGACAAACCCACCGCAGAGGCGAGCAGCTGCCTGAGCTTGGCAACGAACTTTAATGCCCTCTCCCGTATCCGGGATACATAACGGGAGGAAGCTTCTGACTCCTATCTGCCACTATGCCATTTCACCACCCGACGGCCTTTTCCCCTCGGTGCCCTTTATACCCTCCAATTCACAGAAAGCACAACAACATCTGCTGCCACACCAGGGGACCCACTTCATCCTCATGTGCTGCCCCGGCAGCAACGGCGGCTTCTTCCACTAGCCACTAGCTGGTTTGCCGCCAGCTCTTGCCGGTTCTCCCACTCCTGGATTTCAACCAAGCCGGTGGCCACCTTCGCTCTGAAGGCTAGCTTCACCTGCTTTTGCTCAGTGGACCATGTTCCTGCTTCCAGATTGTGTCCAATGCCATCTGCTAGCAATGCAAACTGCAGCGTGGTGTTAATGCTTTGAGGATGTCTGGCATTTCATCTTCCGAAGTCATGCCCTGGGGGAGGGCGCCCATCCTCCATCACATGGTTTGGGCCTTTACGCCCTAGCACCCATGCTCCACGCACGGTGCTGGACCGTCATAACCCCACTCTCCACAGTTGTTTTTGTGATCCCAGTTGCAACATGCTATGGTGCTGCTGCCATCCAAAACCCTTGTCGTCGACCTCCGCAATTGCAAATGTTCCCACATAAGCATTCTGAAGAGGTTGAATACGGTTTCGCGATTGCGCAATTGCAAGCAGCATGCCCCACTGTAGTGTTCATGGACTCCCAATCAACACACATGGGAACAATCACAAATTGCCATCAAGGCTCGCAGCGGTTCCACGATCACGGAACCGCAATGGCCCCCGGACAATTCCCCCAAAAGATTACAATGAGTCAGTCCAAGAGTCAACCACGGTTTTGCGATCGAGGAATGGCATTAGGCTCCCACCCATGCATTATCCTTCGAGTACCAATATACATCATCGAATTCAGTTGTCCCCTTAGCTTGTATTCCTATGGTTTCTAGATCACAGAATAGCATACAACGGTTCAGCAATTGCGGAACCGTGGTGGGCTCTGGACAGTTTCTGCCATAGATTGCAAGGAGTCCCTTAAAGAGCCAATTGTAGTTCCGTGATTATGGAACCGCTATTGGCTCTTATCCAAGTGCTGTTGTCCAAGTCCATACATGCATTGTCCAATTCAGTTGTCCCCTTGGCTTGTATTCTTGCAGTTCAGTGATCACGGAACTGCAGTGGGCCCCAGACAATTCTTGCCACAGATTGCAAGGAATCCCTCTAAGAGCTAGTTGCAGTTCTGCGATTGCGGAGCCGCTATTGGATCCTATCCAAGCGTTGTTATCCGAGTCCATACATACATCATCCAATTCAGTTGTCCCCTTGTCTTGAATTCCTCCAGTTCAGTGATCGTGGAACCGCAGTGGGCCCCAGACAATTCCTACCACAAATTGCAAGGAATCCCTCTAAGAGCCAGTTGCAGTTCCGCGATCGTGGAGCCACTATTGGATTCCTATCCAAGCGTTGTTGTCCGAGTCCATACATACATCATCCAATTCAGTTATCCCCTTGTCTTGTATTCCTCCAATTCAGTGATCGTGGAACCGCAGTGAGCCCCGGACAATTCCTACCACAGATTGCAAGGAATCCCACTAGAAGCCAATTGCAGTTTTGTGAACGCGGAACTGCTATTGGCTCCTATCCAAGCGTTGTTGTCCGAGTCCGTACATACATCATCCAATTCAGTTGTCCCCTTGGCTTGTATTTCTGTGGTTCAGTAATCACGGAACCGCAGTGGGCCCCGGACAATTTGTACCACAAATTGCAAGGAATCCCTCTAAGAGCCAGTTGCAGTTCTGCGATCATGAAACCACTATTGGCTCCTATCCAAGCGTTGTTGTCCGAGTCCCAACTTGCACCATCGAATCCAGTTATCCTCATAGCTTGTATTCCTATGGTTCCACAATTGCGGAACTGCAGCGGGCCCTGGGCAGCTTCTGCCACAGACTGCAAGGAGTCCTTCCAAGGGCCAGCTGCAGTCCTGCGATCGTGGAACCGCTATTGGCTCCCACACGAGCATCGCGAATTCATATTTCCCATGAGGTATAGGAGGAGCGTTCTCAAGCTGAAGTCTTCTTGCAGTTCTGCCATCGCGGAACTGCAAGATGTGGGGATAGGATCTAGGAAAGTGATGCACTGCGGGGCACTCCCACTATGGGTGTCTGTCAGTTAAGAAGGCATGACATCATCCCACATGACATTATGCAATTTGTGTGGTGCCACATGGCATCCTGCCATTCCACAGTTATTATCTGAGGATTCTCGCAATCTGGCAGAATCTTGGCTGCCGCCATAGCCGATGGCCCCTGCCCACCACCGACATGCGCCCCAACAGATCCTCGCTCGACAACTGGTGCCACCAGCCCAGCTGTTACCAGCCGCTGCCATTGTCGCCCCAATGGTATGCCGGCCACGCCGCCCCACTTCCCCCCAAGCATTTTGCATTGCACGCCATGGCCACGCCACGCCACCTGTTACGCGCACCGACCTGATGTGGGGGACGCCCTACTAATGGTCCTTGGTGTGGGGGACGCCCTGCCCAAGAACGTATAGTATTCCTTGTCCCACGGTAACCATTATACTTATATGGATATGGGAGTAGGAGGGGTGGCCCCGCCTAGGTGCTCTGTAAGGACCTAGGTGCCCGGCGAGGTGGGTCCGCAGCTCAAAGAGGGCAGGAACCCCACACCCACAGACTTTTCGTATCATTTGGTTTTGGAGCCACCTGAGGGTGGCGACCACGCTTCCACCTGGGCGGACGAGCAAGTTCGGAGCGACGGGTTCCCTCCCCGGTCTCCTCAATGGAGGCCGAGGAATCGGACACGTCTGCCCATAAGGGTACCCCCGATACGTCGGGAGAGTTGGGAACACCCCGGGAGGGGACACCGACCTCGGTTGGTGATAGCAAAGCCCGGGATGGGCAAGGAGGAGAACAAGTCCGGGAGGACAAGGCTGGACCCTCCACAGCCACTTCAGCACCCGTAAGGGAAGATGAACCCATGAGTGAAGCGGGTGCCCCACCGACGGCGGAGAAGAAACAAGAGCAAGATTAGGGGACCATGGCGGCGCTGCTGCAGACCCCTGGTATCATGGAGCTCTTGGAACAAGTGGTAGATGCTGCAGCCCAGAAGGCGAGGGCGAAGCGGGATGAAGAGACCACCGAGAGAATCGCCTCGCTGGAGATTGCCGTCAACAAGGCCAAGAAAGAAGCTCGAGAAAAAGAGGTGGCCATGAAGAAGGCGAAGCAGCAGAGCCGCGAGGCAGAAGAAGCAAAAACCTCCGCCGAAGACCGTGTCAAGGTGTTGAGCGACCGCCTCCTGAAACAGAAGCAGCGGGCCCAGGAGGCAGAGGAGAAAAGCGCCCAACAAGTGGCGCCGGCCGTGAGGGCCCCAAGTCCGTCAGAGCTGCCCATGCCAACCATTCCAGAGGAAGACTGGAAGGTTGCTGGCAAGCAGCGACACAAGCGGAAAAGCCCATCACCAGGTGAGCGACCGATGGGAAGTCGGACATCTCCATACAAAAGCCGGGAGGCCAAAGCCTTAGGGCGCATTGAGAAAGTAAAAGGCCGGAAGGTCAAGATCCCGGAGCTGCGGCTCAAATCCCAGGTGCATGTGAGAACACCTAGTGGATCGGACGGGACGGGAGATGAGTCGCTCACAGAAAGCGCTCAAGCAGTATGCGGAAAAGGTCCGCCAAGGCCGGAAGGTCATAACTGGAGTCCCTGGAGGCCTGCGTTGCCGGAATGGGGACCAGGTGAAAGCTCAAGAGTGTTGGAATTTATTCCAGACACTAGAGATCCGTATAGCCGGCAACCCCCGTGCCGTGCAATGTGGACAAAGTTCCATAGTGATCTCATCGATGAGCTTGACGAAGGGTGGCGGATGGCTGCCGAACATTTTGGAGAAAGGTTAACCACCGCCAAATTAGTGAGAATTCAAAGGTGGTATGGTCCTGGTATGGCAGATCAGATTGCCAAAGAGGACCCAAAATGGTCAGAAAAGATGGCCTTTGCCCTCAGGCATATCCCAGAACCATGGGACTTGAGCGAGGGGAGTCCAGAGAGACCGGACCCCAACGATCCCCACGAACGGTGGGAGGACATCTCGGAATTGTCGCTTTCGTCGTGTGCATCTCCATTACCAGGGGATATGTCCACCCGGGCACAAGTGCATAAAATGGAGAAAGAAAGACGACGAATTTGTAATCGAGATCGTTTTGCTCGTGCCAAGAAACTGGACGAGCGAAAGGCCAGAAAGGCCGATCAGCAAAGAGAGCTGAAAGCGCTGAGGCGTGAGCGGGATCGTCAATTGAATCCCAAAAAGTATGAGCGTAAACGAGCTCATAAACGCCAGCACAAGGCTGAGATCAAGCGGTTTTTCTCCGCAGGAGGTAGCCAAAAGGCGCAGCGTCTAGAGGTTAAGCCGCCGGCCGATAAGCTGGACCCGGCCGAGCAGGCCAAGGCCTTCGCCCGCATTGCCATAAAGGAGGGGACCTCCAAACGCTGGGCAGATTAGCAGGACAGTAGTGGCAGCGATAGTGGTGTAAACCGCCCTGCCCGCTTTGTCCCCACCCAACCGGAACAGGCATCACCATCGGTTGTGGTGACCAGCGGTCCCAAGGCGGAGGGTACGCCAGAGAAGGAGTCCCAGTCTGGAAAGGCAAAGGCGAAGGATTCGCCTGCAGAGGAGAAAGACCCGCCTACAAAGGCGAGAGATCAGCCTGAAAAGGCTAAGGAGAGATCCCAAGGCCCGCGAAGGCCAACCACATGTGACATTCCTGTTGAATTACCCTTGCTGAAACCTGTTGAGAACACCAAATTGCGTAACCATGCAGAAATCGTTGATTCTGCGGGTAACGACGATGTTGTGTATCTCGGTTCAGCAGGTGAACCTGCCAGTCCCATTTCCCTGGAGAGAAGGGAGACATTTGAGGTCCTGCAGAGACAGGAAGCCGCTTTGTAGCAAGCAAAAGCAGAGGCAGAGAAAGCTGCACAGCTTCGCTCCCTGATGGGGGATGAAGACTATGCAGCATATCTGCAACTTCAAGAATCAAAGCAGGCCCCAAAAGGACGGCAGGAGCTTCAGTACAAACCGGCGCTGCCGGGACCTGGCTATCAGGAACGCCGTGCCCAGCAAATGGCGGCAGAACAACGTGGTCAGGCAAAGGTGCCGCACGAAGCTCCCAGATCAACCCCAGTAATACATACCCCTGTCATTCAGGACAGGAGGGGATTCTGGGATACGCTGGGTGCATTCCATGACCCTCATAGAGGGGTGTACTTTAAGGGGTATTATCATCCCCGCGGGGGCCATGCCCCCTATCGTGCACAAGTCCCACGGGACGCCCTCCAATGTATACCAGTGAAAATGCATGGCCTCTTTGATGCTCAGCAGTCGGCACTGGGGATATACATGCCGGAGGGTCATGAAGCAGCCACGGAGTGGCAGGCCATCCAAAGAACTGGCCGCAAAGTCCCCGAAGAGGGACCAGTTCGAATGCCCCCGGGACCATCGATGCAAGCAGGTCCCTCCACACCGGTTCGCCAAGTGGCTTAGCCTGAATTGGCGCCAAGACAACCGGTGAGGCCTTATACAATGGGGCAGGCTGGACAGCGGGTGACACAGCCTCCAGTGCAAACGACGCAGCAGAAGATTCAGAGGCTGTAGGAGATGTCTCCATTTGCGCAGGAGCCTGCTAGGTACCCGCCAGTTCAGTATTATCAGCCAGGGATGGCCACACAGCCAGGGATGGCAACACAGCCAGGAATAACGGCTCAGCCCGGGAGGGCATATCAACCCGGAAGGGTGCCACAGGCGGAGACTGCCCCAAGGCAAGAGGAGTTCCCAACACCCGTATACGGTGAACCATCCCATCCTGAGGGATCGGGAGGTTACGAAAGGGTGTACGATTATCCGCCCAGCCACTTCCAGACACAGGAACCTCCACATGAGGAACTCCTGTTTGGGATAGAGGAAGGCGAGGTTGTTGAGCCACATCGGGCGGACATGGGACCTCCCCTGCCTCCGGAGGGGTACGATCCCCTAGGACCGGGTTACACCAGATAAGCCTATTTGGCAGCGGCGCAAGAAGTGCCTTACGCGCCAGTTTACTATCAACCCAGAAGGGAAGCTCAGGTGAGCATGAACATGCCTAAGATGAATAGTCAAGGCATGAAACCCCATAAGTGGAATGAAGATAAACAGGCCTTGACCAAGTGGTTACAGGAGATCATTATGTATTTCAAAACCACTATGGCCCCCCAGACACAATGGGGGTGGATAGCACTGAATACTCTTGAAGAGTCAGTGAAGCATGGCCTACTAGCCCAGTTGGGATACATATGGGGGATAACAATTGATGCAGAAGTGCTCTTGCAGCCAGACTTTCAACTGTCATGGGAACAGTTTAAATATGGCATGGAGACACTTTATGATCACAAATGTTCCGACTTTGAAATTCAGTTGGTAATAGCAGCCTTCACAAAGGCAGGGACATCGGGTCCCGATACGATTAAATACATGCAGCTCTTGGAACAAATGTTTCTCAAATGTGAGAACGAATTGGATGATTTTTCCAAGTTGCATGCATTGTATACTGGACTTCGTCCAGACATCAAGAGGAAATGTCTCTTGAATAAAGATGATGAGCAATGGACCACTTATGCCAGCCTGAGGGCGCATTTATATAAAGTGGGACCAAGATATGACCAGGAATATAAGGCATATGGCTCTCATCAAAATGAAAGCCGGAATGGCAAACCGCACACGAGTACTCGTCTTGCCCCTAATCGAGTTATTCAAAAATACCACGCACTGAAAGTGGATCGTCGTGGCAAACCAGTTTTGAATAACAGGCCGAGAGGTCAAGGAGGCATGACTTACAAAAATTCTCGTGTTGCTGAAACAATGAATCTGCAGGCACCCCAAAAGGAGCGGGAATACGAGCCGCTGGCTGAAATCTGCGACCCAATGGAGGGGAAGATGGTCACCAATAGTGCGCAGTTACGTGCCACTACGGTGGAAGTACTGAAAAGGGTAGGCCGCTGCTTTAGATGTTTTAAGCCCTTTTCAGCAAGCCATCCTGGAGAATGCGAAGGGCGTGGAGTACTCCCGCAGATGCCGGTGAGTCCCGCTCAAAAGTGACCATCTGCATGCAGAATTTCGACCAAACTGTGTTTGGCAATGCGGAAGCATAATATCACGAGTGTGAAACTGCAAACTGCACCCATGGATGTGCGAATGAATGCAGCACCATTGATTCCTATTCCGAAAGTGCGAACTGCACAGAATGCTGTGAATCGTGTGATGAAAATGTCTCACACTCCGGTGCAGCCGGGAACGACCCGAAGGGGTCTGCACAGTGAAATAGATTGTTCTGATCGCATGTTGAACCCTGTGCATTTCCAGCATATACAAGCACTGGTTGCTTATCGTTTCACACTTGATGCATGTGCGAACCCGAATGGGGATAACGCACTCTGTGAGCGATATTGTTCTCGAGCTGACAGTTTCCTTCGGAGACCACTCGCTCATGAATTCATGTGGATCAATCCACCTTTCCAGAATGCAGCGCCACTCTTGGATCATTATTTTGCTGAAAGAGCAAAAGCCCCTACACATGTAGGTGCATGCATTCTATTGCCTGCTTGGCGAACATTCACAGACGATCCCAGGTTGCGCCAGCTGCGCACCCTTGTTCATTACCCCAAGGGTACACGGTTGTTTACTCAACCGCAAACTGATCGTCCACATCGCAAGGAGATGCCTGGCATCCCTTGGCCTGTGAATGTATATTATCAACCCCCAGAGGGTTCAGCGGAGCACCGCATCCGAGGGGTCTCACAAGACCAACCTTGTTTGACCTTTACTGGTCAGGTCGGGCATCAGCCTGCCTCCATTCTCTTTGATACGGGCGCGACTGGCACCGCCTATATCAGCCCAACATGTTGTCGGCGATTAGGCTTAACGCCACGCCCTCCATATGCGCTGTCTAATCGACAGCTTCGTCATCTTAATCGCCTGCGCCGCTTGGCCCGAGCGACGCAACGCATTGTGGATCCCACGGAGTTCTCCATTCCTCCGCGGGAAGATCCTTTTCCTATTGAGAACGAAGTTCTCTTAGCGGATGGTACATCTCTCCCATCCTTGGGAGTTGTGGATATCCCCTTGACTATTCAAGGGTATAAGGACACAGTCCGTTGCGTGGTTATAGACCTCTCTGATGATTATGACATCATCCTTGGCGACAATTGGCTCTATGAGCATGCCGGTGTCATTGACTATCGCCATGGTCATATCCGCGTGGTTTCTCGTGGCCGTGAGATTACTCTTCGCAGTACTCCTCGCTCCACTGATCACCCTTCCCCGGCCCACCGGGTCGGTCGTTTGTGTTCGTTGGGCTTTGCTCGTCGAGCCTACCAGCGTGGTTCTCCTTTACGCTTGGTTCTGGTTTGCCGGGTCGGCGATCTCCCTGAGGGGGACGCACCAGGCCCTTCGGCCACTTCCGATCGGGTGACTTCATCTCATGCTGTTTCACCAGCACAAATCACATCCCTCTTAGAGGAGTATAAGGATTTGTTTCCTGATGAACTCCCTGAGGGACTCCCCCCGGATAGGGGTGTAACGCTGACCATTCCATTAGAGGAAGGGACCAAACCGGTTAAGCGACCTGCTTTCCGGTACAGCCCAAAAGAAATGGAGGAGATCAGAACCCAGGTAGAATACCTGTTGCGAAAAGGTCTGATCACGGAGAGCAGTAGCCCCTTCGGGGCCCCTGTGCTTTTCGTACCAAAGCCGGATGGCAGCCTCCGAATGTGTATTGACTATCGGGCATTGAACAAAGCCACTATCAAGAATAAGTGGCCGATCCCAAGGATAGATACCCTATTGGATCAGTTGCAAGGGGCCAAAGTCTTTTCGGCCATAGACTTGCAACAAGGGTACTACCAACTACGGATCGACAAGGCCGATTGTGCCAAAACGGCGTTCGTCATGCCATTGGGCTTGTACGAGTTCAAGGTACGTCCCTTTGGACTTGCGAATGCCCCTGCGATATTTCAGCAGACAATGCACCATATATTTGGTGACCAAATCGGCAAACACGTCCTAGTTTACTTGGACGACATCCTGGTGTTTAGCCGAACTGCTGAGGAGCATATACGACACCTAAGACAGGTGTTAGAAGTGCTGTGACAGCAAAAGCTATACTGTCGAATGCACAAGTGCCAGTTCAATAAGGAGGAGATCTCCTACCTGGGACATATAGTGTCTCAAGAAGGAATACGCCCAGATCCCGAAGGGATCGAGAAGGTGAAGAACTGGCCTATACCTCAGTGCGTGAAGCACGTACAGCAGTTCCTCGGACTGGCTAACTATTTTCGAAAGTTCATTCAAGGTTATTCGAAAATGGCGACTCCCTTGACAGACTTGACCAAACAGAATGGCAAGTGGGAGTGGACATCGAAGTGTCAATCGACGTTTGAGCATATAAAGGAGTGTTTGACCATAGCTCCCTTGCTCAAAATGCCAGATCCTGAGAGACCATTCGAGGTCATTGCAGATGCCTCGCAAACTGCTGTAGGGGCGGTCCTAATGCAGGACAATCACCCTGTTTGTTATGCGAGTAGGAAGTTCCTCCCAGCGGAGTTGAACTACAGCGTGACGGACAAGGAGGCTTTAACCTCAGTTCACGCTGTCCAGTTGTGGAGGTGTTACCTTGAAGGAACACGCTTCAAACTGGTAACGGACCACTGTCCGTTGACCTACCTTAAGTCACAACCACAGCTGAGCCGGAGACAGGCCAGGTGGTCGGAAATCTTACAACAGTTTGACTTTGACTGGGAATATCGCCCAGGACGAAAGAATGTGGCTGATCCACTCTCTCGCATTCCTCCATCGCCGGATGAGCAGGTGGCTAGGAGGAAAAGTCAACTGGTTGTATGTGGCTTAAGGGTAGTGCATAAGCGGGGAAGCCAAAGAGAGGCAGGAGAGACGGTAGAGGCCAAAGATCTAGCCTCCAGGATCCGTCAGGCCTATGGCAAAGATCCCCAGCTTACGTCTGTAAGACAACAGCAAGAGATGCGCTGTACAGACGGGTTATGGCTGCGAGGCAATCAGGTATATATACCTGCCAGTCTGCGGACTGAGATCTGCCAGTTGGCTCACGACCATCCAAGTGCGGGACACTTTGGTCAAGCCAAGACCCTGGACTTGGTCCAGCGGTATTACTGGTGGCCAGGAATATGACGAGAAGTATAGTCGTACGTCGATACTTGCCTGGTTTATCAACAGGTTAAGTATCCTCGCCAAAAGACCCCAGGCTTATTACAGCCATTGGGCATTCCTGGGGAGCCATGGACTGAATTGTCCATGGACTTCATCACTCAACTGCCAAAAACTAAGGGAGGTCATGATGCTATCGTCGTATTCGTCAATAGACTGACCAAAATGGTCCGCCTAGCAGCCACGACCACTGAGCTCTCCGCAGAAGCAGTAGCTGCAAAATGTGATAAGGCACCACGGCCTCCCCTCTCAGATAGTGTCCAACAGAGACGTTCGGTTCACTTCCAGGTTTTACCGGTACCTGGCCGAGAGGTGGAAGATTCAGCTCAACATGAGCACTACGTACCATCCACAGACGGATGGCCAGACCGAAGTCATGAATCGGATTCTGGAGGATTACTTACGCAGCTATACGTGTTCTGACCATGACGCGTGGGATGAACTGTTAGCAATGGCCGAGTTTGCTATGAACAACTCGAAAAACAGTTCCACCCAAGAGACCCCATTCTATCTGAACTACGGGAGGCACCCAAAGAGTCCCTTAGCTCTTGGTGTGCAAATTCGGAAGCCTTTAAAGGGCTATGACAATCCGAATGCCCGCGGCTTGGCAGTAGCCATTGAAAGGGCACAACAGCTTTATTTGAGGTAGTCCGGTATACCCCGTGTGGAGGGATTACCAGCAGTGACATGATTTGATCACCGTGTCCAATCAGCGCTGAAAGAGGCCAGGGCGTGCTTGGAAAAAGCACGAGATAGGCAGTCGAAGCATGCTGACCGCCATCGGAGGGATGTGTCATTTAATAAAGGAGATGACGTCCTCCTTTCGACACAACATATCACCCTCAAACACCCTGGAACTCGAAAATTATTACCGAGGTGGATTGGGCCCTTCACCATCCTCGACCGGATAGGTTCTGTCGCATATCAACTAGAACTCCCGGAAAGCATGCATAGGATACACCCAGTATTTCATGTATCGAAAATCAAGCCTTATAAGGCAAGTGGCAGAGTACAGCCACCCCCAGTACCTATCGAGATCGTGAACTGTATGAAGTTGAACGTATCCTTGACAAAAGAATTAAAAAGCGTGGGAGACGCAAAAACTATGTTGAGTACCTTGTCAAATGGCTGGGATATGGACATGAGCATAACAGCTGGGAATCAGCAAAGTCAGTTGCAAATGCACAGGAATTGGTTCAAGCATTTGAAAATGGCAGAACACCTGTGATGCGAATGCAAACTGCATAAAGTACGGGATGTACATACTGAGACATGCTCATGTGTGACTATGCTTTGACAGGTTCTCCTGCGATGGGCCCAGAAGAACACTGGGTACACCGCTCCCTGTGCCAAGACGCAATTTGGACACATGAATGCCATGTCCGTTGCGATCTTGAACGGAGAAAGATTGGATCTGGACGACCCGCTCGTGCCGGCGCCTTATGGAGCTGTGCGTGTGCGTGGCCGCGGGCGAGGACGAGGTCCCGCACCGGGCCGACGCACCCCTGCATGGGCGTTTGGTGGTTCCCACTCTAGGGGTCATAGATCATAGGCCGGGAGGTCAAACATTCCAGCCATTTGGCTGAGGAAGAGTTTTAATAAGGGTTGTGAAGACCGGGAGGTCATGTAAAAACAACCACTCTTTCTCTTCACCACTAACTGTGTAGTGTATACCAACTGGGCATGTGGCAAATCGCACAGCCAGTTCTATCCACATACACATAAAGTTTCTGCTCCCATATCCATATATTGGGACGAGGACGCCCCTCTCCCTGAGGGGGACGAATGTTACGCGCACCGGCCTGATGTGGGGGACGCCCTACTAATGGTCTTTGGTGTGGGGGACGCCCTGCCCAAGAACGTATAGTATTCCTTGTCCCACGGTAACCATTATACTTATATGGATATGGGAGTAGGAGGGGTGGTACCGCCTAGGTGCCCTGTAAGGACCTAGGTGCCCGGCGAGGTGGGTCCGCGGCTCAAAGAGGGCAGGAACCCCACACCCACAGACTTTTCGTATCACCACCCCACTTCCCCCAAACAGTTTTGCGTCACACGCCATGGCCACCCGACAATGCCACCCTACTTCCTCCCAAGTGTTTTGCGCTTTGCGCCATGGCCGCTGCCGGCCATGCCGCCCCACTTCCCCATAAGCTTTTGGTGCCGCACGCCATGCCCGCCACGGCAACGCCGCCCCACTTCCTCCCAAGCATTTCGCACCGCGCGCCATGGCTGCTGCCGGCCATGCCGCCCCACTGTCCCTCCCATGCCACCCTCACTTTGCTCGAACCAGAAGTCTTTGATAGCACCAATTGTCAATGCATGATGTAGGCCTGCGCAGGTGATGCAATGTCGTGTCATTCATTATAAGCATTTTTTAATTAATTTTAAAATGTGTCTATGCTCGGGACAGGGGTGACTTGCGGTTCCACGATCACAGAACTGCAACTACCCTTTGAAGGTCCAGGATATCTTGCGGTACTGAGCAAGCACTTCCACAGAGCCCTGTGCGATAAAAAAGAAAATGAGCCCCACAATGTGTTTGTTGTTGTCCTTGCTTTGGGGTTGGTCAATACCAGAGACACCATTGGTAAAAAAAATTGAAACGAATTCGCCCAATGCAACAATGCTGTGGAGGGGCTTGCTGCAGTTCCGTAATTACAGAACTTCATGTTGCCTTTGATCAGCTTCTTTTTGTGTTGTCCTGGGTTTGCTCCACCATGGGATACTATAGCTATACCTGCCTTTGCGGTTCCGCGATCACGGAACCGCAACAAGTTGTTATCGGATCCCTAACTTTGTTTCTGTTGAGATAAATGGCTCTGAAAGAATAGTGTATTGGGAGGGACTTGCCACGGTTCTGCAATCGCGGAACCGCATCTAGTTGTTTATGGATTTATGACTTTGCAAGGATTGAGATGAATGGAATGAAAGATTAATGTATTGGTTTGTATATGTTGCGGTTCCGCGATCGCAGAACCGCAGATTGCCTTTGATGAACTTCTTGTTGTGTTGTCCTTGTGTGGACTCCATGACCTGGCTCAGTACTGTCTTTGTGCATTGTACAATTGTATTGGTGCCCCAAAGGTAAATGGAGCTACATTCATACTAATAAATCTCTTCGTTTTTTTCCAGACGCCCTTCCGCCTCTCCCTGAAGGTGATGAGACCATGCCACCAGATGCAGCATGGGTCTGCCTCACCTGTGGGTGCAGGTGCTAGGCAGTTACCCCTACCCAGCTTGTTGGGGGGTGCAAGGGGTGCAGGGGAGGGTCCTTCATTATGGCCTATCTCGACGGCAGGGGGGGCTTGGTTGCGCTGTCAGGCCAACCAAATATCTGTTTCCACCCCTCGCTGTAGCAACATGCTGCACCCTCCACCCCTCCCAACCCTGCTTCCTCCCCTAGCAATGGGCAGCGCCCTTGGCGGATTTCCGGGCTGCTTTTGCCCCCCTGGGGCCGGCAGTGTTGTGAATTCTGGTGGATCCAGTTGTACTGGTGATTTCAGTTCATTATGTTGTACTGCGATATTGGGGTAAGACTTGGGTTTATTAGGTACACTAGGGGAGTAGTGTGTTTATCATTTGATTAACTGCCGTTTGGCTAATGAACACCTGACTATAATTGTGGTTCATGCTTCCAATTGTAAGATTCTTTCCGGGTTCCCCGCTCGCTCTCCGCGCGCCCCTTGTGGCAGGTCCTGGGGCGCACCCAATAGGGTGCGCAACAGTTGGTTTCAGAGCGGGCTAATATTGGGGCTTCCGCGACGCCCCCCCCCCTCCCTTTCCTCTCGCCTGATCGGCGGCGGCGGCGGGCGCGCATTGCCCGCCATCGCCATCGCCATCGCCCCCCCCTCCCCCTCTCCATTCCCTCCCAATCGCTGAGCATCGAGGAGGATCGCGGGCCAGACGCTTGGGCAAGGAGCGGCGAGGCGGCCGCGACGTTCTGCCGTGGGCGTGCGGCTTGGCGAAGGCGGCGCTCATCCAAGTGCCCGCGAGCGCGCGGGTCAGGCGCTGGTGGAAGTGGGTCTGCAGCTCAGGGCCGCGGGGACCCATCGGGACACGTGACCGGCAGGCCACGCGCGGTGTGACGTGGCGGGAGCCGCGGATGCTCCGCCCGGGGCGTGTACTGCCGCTGTGCGCCGGTGGAATGACATGAAGTGGTTGGTGGTGAAGGGAATAACCAGCGGTTCTGATGTGGCATGCCCAGAACCTACGATGACGGGATGCGCATTTGGGCGCAGCACAGCACGGGCCTGCTGCGCATTCCCATTGCGTGCTGTGGTGTGTGCAGTGTGAGTGGCAGGAGTGCGCAGTGCGATTGGCAATTGCTGTACGCCGAGAGGTGGCGCCGGCCTGTGCGAGTGTGTGTGCGTGTACTAGCTGGCAGCGGCTGGACCTGCGTGTATCGGTTGGCAGTGGTTGGAATTGGGTGTACTGGAGGGTGAACCTGCGAGTGCAAGTGGTGCTGTGTGAAGGAATCGCAGGCCTCCAGGGTGCCAGACAAGTGCTAGGGAAGCTCTGACTTGCCCCGGTACCACTGCTATGTCTAGTTGCACGTGGGAAGTTCCGGAATTGTGGTTTCTGGGGGGGAAACTGCTGCTGTGTTCCCTGCAATATTGCACCAAAGTGAGGAGTGGGAGTGCTGTTTTCCCACTTCTCTTTGCTGTTTTGGTGTGCTGGTGTGCTGTTGGGTGCTGGAATTGGAGTGTTGGGGGGAAACTCTGTGCAGGGATTCTGTTGTTGTTCCCTGTGCTGAGCAATTGGGGGAGGGAGACCTCTGCTGCTTCCCTTGATTTTGAGTTGACTTTGAAGGATTCCTGTGGCTGGGTTGGTCTTGGCAATCGGCTGGTAGCCTGGTGTGAGCAGTGGCTACCTCAAGGCCAGGTTTGGGACTGATCCCAATAGGGACCTCCCTGCCTGTCGACTTGGTGAGCACAGGGCAGGCACCAGCAGCCCTTGTGTGGTGTAGAGGTGGCCACCCGGATCCGTTAATAGCGGACAGAGGTTAATTCCGTTAATTAATCCGTTAATTAACGGAAAATAACGGAAAAAGACAGAAATTACCCAAAAATTAACGGATTTTTGGATTTTTTGGGGTTTTTTGGGGTTTTTTCATACTTATAGTTTATGGAATTCGCTATAAGAGAACATGTTTGTATTTTATTTCAACCTATGCATACTAGACTTTCAACTATCCGCAGTTGTTGTGATTTTTTGGGTTTTTTTTCGATTTTTTTGGATTTTTTTCGTTTTTTCTGAATTTTTCTCCCTTTTTTTATAACGGAATTTAACGAACAGCTGATAAAAATTAACGAACCGGATATAACGGAGCGGATGGCATCTTGAGTGGCCACCTCTAGTGTGGTGAAGCTGCCTACGACCAGCTAGGGCTGCTTAGCCCTGTGGACTAGAAAGGCCGAGCTTGGCCTGACTACCCAGTGGGCCTTAATACGCCCCTAGGAGCCCTCGTGTTGGCTCATAAGGGTCATTAGGGTGCCAGTGCACCAGATCCGGGGTCGCTAGGACCCGAAGTTCGGACAGGGGAGTGGTAGAGGGCGCTGTTAAGGCATAGGGCTCACAGGGGCCAGCTGGCAGCGCGGGTAACCCGAGGCAATAGGGTCCAATAGGGACCAGTCCGGGGCCCATATAGCTGCCACCATTACGGGGTCCCCGCCTGCCTACTCCACTACAGGTTGAAGCCGGCGGGATACTCGGGTGTGTGGTTAGGTGTCGTAGTTAGGGGTGCCTATGTCCCTGCCGTGCTCGACTCTCGATCCTGGGTAGGACAGGCAGACCTTCGGGTCGGTCGCTGTACCAGGGAGACCTGGGATTGATTTCCCAGGAGCTGGGTCTATTGGGGTTGCAGCACACACAGGGAAGGCGGCGTCCCACCGCTGATCTCAGCTCCCCTTGCCCTAGCTAGGGCCCCAGAGTACCGTGAGCCTGGGGGTCGTCCTCAGGGGATCGGAGTATTGCTCTGTGTCTGACCGGGGGAGCTTAGGATATAGGCTGACTACAGTACCTACAGCTGGGTACCTGGGGGTGCACAAAAGGCCCTAGACTACCACGACTGACTACGTTCAGTGTCCGGTGCACAGGACATTTCTGTTGAGCGCATACAGTTGGGTCTGATGTGTGGGTGAGGGTGAGGGAGTGTATTGTGGTGATTTGTCTGTACGTGTGAGTGTGAGAGAGAGATTCATCGGCATGTCTGGGTCTGGTGATGACATGCAGGTGAACGGGGCGGAGAGTGTTGAGTCAACACTATTGACCAGGCTCCCCAGACCGTTGCTGTGGTGCGGCCTTCTTTGGTCAGTGAGCCTGATGATCGGCTTGCAGTGCAGTCCCCACCGCCAGGACCCTCTCAGGTCCAGGGTGGTGCCGTCCCTGTTCTGTCGGTGCTCCATTTACATCGGCATAAACATGCGGAGAATGTGGTGCGCCAGGGAGCGCGTACCGTAGTCGAAAGACTAGCCGCTCAACATGGCGAGCTGTTCCGGTATCTCCACGAGGAGATCGAATCCCTGAAAAGGGATATTGTGAGGGAACAGTTTGCAGATGAGGTTGAGACCTGGGCTGGCAAGGTATAGGGGGAGATTGAGAGGCAGGGACATGAGATACGATCCCTGAAACAGTAAATGCAGGTCTCCAAGGGGGAATTGTTGGCTGAGGTGCAGAACTGTAGAAAAGACCTGAATAACGACCTGACCCATCTGCGTGCGTTGATCCCTGAGACGCAGAAGCCATTGCAGGAAGCTCTGCACAAAATGAGTTCCCAGATGACGGGGATGTCTGAGGGGTGGGGAAAGGATATAGACCGTATCCTCACAATGAGCCAGCAGTCCACTGACTCAATCGACGTGCGTATTGTACAGCTTGCGACGCAAACGGATCGTGATTATGAGCGGCTCCGTGAGCGGATAGCAGAGGTGACTGAGCGTCAGGCCGTTATCATGGCCTCTATGGAGGACATGGAGACACAGGTTCATGCGTTGGTGACAGAGGAGCAGAAATATGTGTCAGATACCGTCTCTCCTACAGATCGACTCCCTCCCACACTGTATGAGGAGTCAGTACCTGAGCCGTCATACCGACCCTTACTGGGGGATTCCGTTACCTCTCCCATGGGTCACATTGTACCCAAGGGCTCACCAAAGTCCTTGAAACCCCCAAAAAACCCGCTGATTGGGTATACGTTGGGAATCAAGCCCGAACATACTTCGCATTCCCGGGTAGTTCCCGCTACACGTATGGTGTCCCATATGGGAACATAGGACACCCATCCTGAGGCAGTTGGAACCAGTGGAGGTGGTGACATTGTCGATGCAGCAGTTACTGTGAGAGTGGGCCAAATGAAATTGGACGCCCCTCCTCGTTATGGTGGCGGACATCGTCCTGGTGTCCGTGTCTGGTTGAGCCACATGGAGCGTTACATGCGGCTCATAAAATACCCCCAGACTGACTGGCTGGATATAGTGGCGATGCGAGTTGAGGGGGCAGCCAGTGCACGGATGAATGCGGCGCTGGTATCAATCGAGAGGAATCAGCGACCGCGTTTCCTGGATTGGACAGACTTTTCCACCGCAATGATTGTTGCATTCGAACCCGTCACAGAGATGGAGGAGGCCTGCAAAACCCTTTGGGCACTCCGACAGACGGGAAAGGTGGCCACCTACATTCAAAATTTTCAAGAATTACAATGTAGGCTGCCGGGGATGACCACGGAAGAGGCATTCAACACCTTTATGAGCGGTCTGATACCTCATCTGCAAGAACACGTTGGGGCGCACATACAGGGCGATCTGGAGGCTGCCAAACGCATGGCCCTCTAGATGGAAATGTATAGGGGGACTGCTGATACGTCGCGGGGGAATCAGCAGAAGTCGCACAGCGGACAGAAGGGTAAGAAAGGGACTGTCCACTTTGTTGAGGCTCAACCTCAACCTGCAGGGCCCAGCCAGGTGAACGCTATCCAGAGTCAGGGACAGCAGAGAGGAAAAGGCAAAGGCAAGGGCAAAAAGGGGAAGAAACAGGACAAAGAGGCTTCCAGCAAAAAGTGCACTGCTTCTCCTGTGGAGGAGACCACACATTCCGCCAGTGTCCAATCTGGCAGGAAATGCAGAAAAAGTGTGGAATGCAGGTGAAAAAGCAGGGAAACGCCTAACCTGGTCGCACTTGCCCATACCTGTGCCGCACCAGGGTGAACCCGCAGAGTTGAACGAGGGAAATAACGAGAGCCAGATGGGGAATCATTTAATTGGGGAAAAGAAAAGGGATCCTCAAGTGCTTCCTAAACCTGTGGAACAACAACGACAAGCGCCAGTTTCCCCACCTCCAGTGGCAGGCGCGGGGTCGGATCTGACCGAACGGAAATAGGCAGGTCGGCAGGAGTATTGCAGAGTGGCAGACTCACCGCCCGACAGTTCCACAGGGGAAGTAACCAAGGAGAGACCACAGACTGGCATTTCGGTATTTGGTGCCAGTCAATGTGGGCGAGCGCACCTGAGAACACTTGAGTTAATCAGTCGCATTGGCAGGAAAACATGGAGGTTCCTGATCGATTCTGGATCAACCGGAAATTACATTTCCGCTCAGGTGTGTGCAACTCATAAGGTGAAAGTGGAGGAGGATCCCCTTCCTGATACGCTGACCATGGCTGATGGTACCAAAACCCAAACAGAAGGCAAAGTCCAGTTGCGATTCAAATGTGGAGGATATCGGGGAACAGTCCAGGCGAAAGTATTCCCTGGTCTGCAAAAACCTATGATTTTGGGTATCCCCTGGTTACAGAAGGAGAATCCCCACATTGATTGGACTCGCGGGGTAGTAACTGTCAAGCAAGGATAAAAGAGGATTGAACTACCCCTCGCCACACAGAAAAGGGTACCATCAGAGGAATTGGTGACCATGATCAGTGCTAAACAAATGAGTCGATTACTGAGGAAAAAGCCTCAAACACGAAGGTGATGGAACCAGTGGACGAACTGAGGGGAAGACCCAATCGGACTTATACTCATCGCAATTACAGCGAGAGGATCTCCCTGATCAGTTGAAGGGAATTCTCAAGGAGTATTCTGATGTCTTTCCGGATAAATTACCGGTTGGGCTTCCACCTGTACGAAAGGGGCACCAGTTTAAGATAGTTTTGGAGGATGATGTCCCTCCAGTCCATCGGCCCCTATATAAACTAAGCCCGCTCGAGTTGGCCGAGGCAAAGAAGCAGATCGAAATGCTGCTCGAGCATAAGTTTATTCGCCCTTCCGAATCCCCATATAGCGCACCCATCCTATTCGTTCCTAAAAAGGACGGAAGCTTGCGGTTTTGCATGTATTACCGCTGGCTGAACAAAAAGACGATCCGGAATCAATATCCCCTCCCGTTACCGGAGGAGTTGTTTGATCGTCTGGGCGGTTCAAAAGTGTTCAGTAAAATCGATTTGAAATCTGGTTACTGGCAGATACCGGTGCGAGAAGGAGACGTTCAAAAGACTGCATTCAAAACTCGTTGGGGTCTATTTGAGTACTTGGTGATGCCATTCGGTGTTACCAATACCCCAGCGCAGTTTATGAACATGATGAACGATCTCCTAGGAGAGTATCTGGACCGATTCATCCTTGTTTTCTTGGATGATATTTTGATATATTCTGCCACGTTAGACCAGCATACTGAACATGTGCGCCAAGTGCTACAGAAATTGCGGGAACAAAGACTCTTTGCAAATGCTTCAAAATATGAATTTGTCAAGGATTCAGTGGAGTTCCTCGGACACCAGATATGTGGTGGAGGACTGACCCCGACAGAGGTCAAACTGTAGGCAATACGCGATTGGGCCACACCCCAGAACGTAACAGACGTTCGTTCGTTCTTGGGGTTCACGAATTATTACCGGAGATACATTCGGAATTATAGTGACATTGCCAAGCCTATGACTGATCTCACGAAGAAGGAGATGGCATGGCAATGGGGCCCATATCAGAAAAACGCGTTTGCTACCATGAAAGCCGCCTGCGCCAATTTTGATTTCCCAGATCCTAAACTCCCGTATACGATTTTCACTGATGCCTCAGGCACGGTGCGGGAGGTGCATTTTAGGATCAGGGAGATGGTTTGAGACCAGTCGCATTTCTGAGTAGGCGACTCAAGCCGACGGAACAGAGGTATTCGGCTTATGAACGCGAACTGGCCGCAATGGCGTACTGCTTACAGAGCTGGCGACATTATGTGGAGGGCTGTCCTGGCGGGGTGGTCATTCTGACAGACCGCCAAACGTTAAACTGCATTATGGACCAGCCAATGCTTACCCGGGTGCAGATCAGGTGGATGCAATTGGGGTTGTTTCAGTCGATCAATCCCATAATCAAGTACCATCCTGGGAAAGCAAACATTATCACCGATGCTCTTAGTAGGAGTCAGAGGAGTTTAGTGGAACTGGCAGAACACGAGACAGGGAATACCGGTTCCCTCTTGACCGTGACAGCTCACATGGAGATGGATCAGGAGGAGAGTCACAGATGGATCAAAGGATATGAGGCAGATCCACGTCCTGGGGTAGTGTTAAGCACTTTCTGGCAAAGTCAAAGAGCAGATAACTACTTGTTGACACCCAGTGGATTGATCGGGATAAAGAAACATGGTCAAGTGAAGATCGTTGTACCCGCGTTCTTGCGTCCGAACATATTGAGGGAATGCCACGATAGTCCCACTGCTGGATACGTGGGCATATGCAGGACGTTGGAACAAGTGGATAGGCAATTCCATTAGCATGGACTCAGAGGAGATGTTACTTCATACGTCAGGAGTTGTCCGACCTGTCAGCAGATGAAGTCGGATAACAGGGTCAAAGCCGGTCTTCTGCAGCCCTTAGAAATTCCCTCAAGGAAATGGGCTCAGGTGACAACCGATCTGGTCACTGACTTACCAAAATCGGACGGCTATACTGCTATAGCAGTATTTGTGGACCGTTACACCAAAATGGTTCACTTTGCCCCATGCAGGAAAGAAGTAACATCTATGGAATATGCCCGGTTATTTGTTGACCATGTCTTCCATCTACACGGTCTCCCGCAAGTTATAATATCTGACCGAGATCCGAGATTTACCAGTAAATTCTGGAAAGGTCTGTTTGACCTGCTGGGCACTGATCTCCGGTTCAGTACAGCGTTTCATCCTCAGACGGATGGCCAGAGTGAAAGGGCCATACAAACGCTGGAAAACTTCCTACGACCGTATGGTGAACGAGATCCGCAACACTGGGTGAAGCAATTGCCGTTAGCGGAGTTCGCCGTGAACAACGCTAAAAATGTGGCCACGGGTTATTCACCGTTTTTCCTTAACTCGGGAGACCATCCAATTTTGCCTACATCGATATTACAAGGACATGGAACCTCCTGAGTAGAAGCTGTACAACAGATGGTGGAACGGATGAAGACTGCCCTGGAGGAAGCACAAGCCAACCTTGCCCGCACGCAACGCCGTGCTCAGTATCAGGCGAATAAGTCGCGTCGGGATAAGAGTTATGATGTTGGTGATGAGGTATTACTGGCCACGCGGAATTTGAGTATCGACCAGCATCTTCCGTCAAAAATTAGACAACGCTGGGTCGGTCCCTTTCCGGTAGTTAGGGTGATTTCTTCAGTGGCTTATGAGTTGCGTCTTCCCTCAGGCTGGAAGATTTATCCAGTCTTCCATGTCTCCAACTTGCGGAGACATGTCCGTTCAGAGAGGTTAGCACGGGTGGAGCAGCCACCTCCCCCGATATTGGTTGACGGCGAGGAGGAGTATGAGGTGGAGGCGATTCTGAGGCATAAGGGCACAGGAGCCCGGCGCCTCTATCAAGTCCTTTGGAAAGGTCATCAAGTGACTGAGGCTTCCTGGGAGCCTGAATCGCATCTCCGTAATGCTTCCTCCCTCCTAGTGGATTACCTGCACCGGGTCGCTGCATCTGAGCCAAAGCAATCCCGGAAAACAAAAGGAAAACAGAACAAGTGATGGTGTCGCCGGGGAGTTCCGAGTGCCGGTCGTTGATGCGGTGGGATGGTTACAGTTGGTGATGGGGTCTTACGTCTTGGGGGTAATTGCGTTCGGCGCGCCGAACTGGACTTAGATCTATAGGTTGCAACTGAGCCACCGTACCAGCCGTACATGAGCACATCGTTGGTGCCGGGGGCCTTGTTTTTGTTACGAATAGGATGTGGGTGTGGGGTTCCTGCCCTCTTTGAGCCGCGGACCCGCCTCGCCGGGCACCTAGGTCCTTACAGGGCACCTAGGCGGGACCACCCCTCCTACTCCCGTATCCTAATACGGATAAAGGTTACAGTGGGTGAGGAATAGTACGTGCCTTGGGCAGGGCGTCCCCCACACCAAGGGCCATTAGTAGGACGTCTCCCACATCAGGCTGGTGCGCGTAACATTCGTCCCCCTCAGGGAGAGGGGCGTCCTCGTCCCAGAATAAGTGAATACGGGAGCAAAAACATTGTATGTATGTTGGTGGAACTGGCTGTGCGATTTGCCACATGCCCAGTTAACAAAACACAACACACAAAACAGTTTTTGATGAAGAGAAAGAGTGGTTGTTTTACATGACCGTCCCGGCCTTCACAACCCTCATTAAAACTCTTCCTCAGCCAAGTGGCTGGAAATGTTTGACCTCCCGGCCTTTCATCGGCGACCACGATGCCGAGTACCACCAAAAGCCCACACCGGTACAGATCGGCCCGGTGCGGCACCCCGCCGTCGCCCACGTCCGCGTGCACGCTCAGGCGCACGGGGAAATGGCACGTAGGGGTCGGCGGTCTCCAACCTTTCCCCGTTGAGGATCGCAACGGACATGGCGTTCATGTGTCCAAACTGCGACCTTGCACGGGGGGCAGTATACCCAGTGTTTTTCTGGGCCCAGCGCAAGAGAACCTGTCAAAAGCATAAGCACACATGAGCATGTTTCAGTATGTACATCCCATACTTCATGCAGTTTGCATTCGCATCACAGGTGTTCTGCCATTTTCAAATGCTTGAACCAATTCCTGTGCATTTGCAACTGACTTTGCTGATTCCCAGCTGTTATGCTCATGTCCATACCCCAGCCATTTGACAAGGTACTCAACATAGTTTTTGCGTCTCCCACGCTTTTAATCCTTTTGTCAAGGATACGTTCAACTTCATACTCCAGTTCACCTTCGATCTCGATAGGTACTGGGGGTGGCTGTACTCTGCCACTTGCCTTATAAGGCTTAATCTTCGATACATGAAATACTGGATGTATCCTATGCATGCTTTCCGGGAGTTCTAGTCGATATGCGACAGAACCTATCCGGTGGAGGATGGTGAAGGGCCCAATCCACCTCGGTAATAGTTTTCGAGTTCCAGGGTGTTTGAGAGTAATATGCTGTGTCGAAAGGAGGACGTCATCTTCTTTACTAAACGACACCTCTCTTCGATGGCGGTCAGCATGCTTTGACTGCCTATCTCGTGCTTTCTCTAAGCACGCCCTGGCCTCTTTCAGCGCTGATTGGACACGGTGATCAAATCGTGTCACTGCTGGTAATCCCTCTACGAGGGGTGTACCAGACTGCCTCAAATAAGGCTGCTGCGCCCTTTCAATGGCCACTGCCAAGCCGCGGGCATTCGGATTGTCATAGCCCTTTAATGGCTTCCGAATTTGCACACCAAGAGCTAAGGGACTCTTTGGGTGCCTCCCATAATTCAGATAGAACGGGGTTTCTTGGGTGGAACTGTTTTTCGAGTTGTTCATTGCAAACTCGGCCATGGCTAATAGTTCATCCCACGCGTCATGGTCAGAATGCGTATAGCTGCGTAAGTAATCCTCCAGAATCCGATTCATGACTTCGGTCTGGCCATCCATTTGCGGATGGTACGCAGTGCTCATGTTGAGCTGAATCTTCCACCTCTCGGCCAGGTACCGGTAAAACCTGGAAGTGAACCGAACGTCTCTGTCGGACACTATCTGAGAGGGGAGGCCGTGGTGCCTTATCACATTCTGCACCAACAGGTCAGCTGCTCCTTCTGCGGAGAGCTCGGTGGTCGTGGCTGCAAAGCGGACCATTTTGGTCAGTCTATCGACGAACACGACGATAGCATCATGACCTCCCTTAGTTTTTGGCAGTTGTGTAATGAAGTCCATGGACAACTCTGTCCATGGCTCCTCAGGAATGCCCAGTGGCTGTAATAAGCCTGGGGTCTTATGACGAGGGTACTTAGCTTGTTGACAAACCAGGCAAGTATCGACGTACTGGTGTACTTCTCATCACATTCCTGGCCACCAGTAATGCCGCTGGACCAAGTCCAGGGTCTTAGCTTGACCAAAGTGCCCAGCACTTGGATGGTCATGAGCCAACTGGCAGATCTCAGTCCGCAGACTGGGAGACTCAGGGATATACACCTGAGTGCCTCGCAACCATAACCCGTCTGTACAGCGCATATCTTGCTGCTGTCTAACAGACGCAAGCTGGGGATCCTTGCCATAGGCCTGACGGATTCTAGAGGCTAGATCTTTGGCCTCTACCGTTTCAGTTGCCTCTTTTTGGCTGCCCCGCTTATGCTTTACTCTTAAGCCACATACAACTAGTTGACTTTTCCTCTTAGCCTCCTGCTCATCGGGCGATGGAGGAATGCGAGAGAGTGGATCAACCACATTCTTTCGCCCTGGGCGGTATTCCCAGTCAAAGTCAAACTGTTGTAAGATTTCTGACCACCTGGCCTGTCTGCGGCTCAGTTGTGGTTGTGACTTAAGGTAGGTCAACGGACAGTGGTCCGTTACCAGTTTGAAGCATGTTCCTTCAAGGTAACATCTCCCCAACTGGACAGCATGGACCGAAGCTAAAGCTTCCTGGTCTGTCACGCTGTAGTTCAACTCCGCTGGGAGGAACTTTCGACTCGCATAACAAATAGGGTGATTGTCCTGCATCAGGACCGCCCCCACAGCAGTTTGTGAGGCATCGACGATGACCTCAAATGGTCTCTCAGGATCTGGCATTTTGAGCAAAGGAGCCGTGGTCAAACACTCCTTGATGTGCTCAAATGTTGACTGACATTTCGACGTCCACTCCCACTTGCCATTCTGTTTAGTCAAGTCTGTCAAGGGAGTCGCCATTTTCGAATAGCCCTGAATGAACTTTCGAAAGTAATTTGCCGGTCCGAGGAACTGCTGTACGTGCTTCACGCACTGAGGTACAGGCCAGTTCTTCACCTTTTCAATCCCTTCGGGATCTGGGCGAATTCCTTCTTGAGACACGATGTGTCCCAGGTAGGAGATCTCCTCCTTATTGAACCGACACTTGTGCATTCGACAGTATAACTTTTGCTGTCGTAACACTTCTAACACCTGCCGAAGGTGTTGTATGTGTTCCTCAGCAGTTCGGCTAAACACCAAGATATCGTCCAGGTAAACTAGGACGTGTTTGCCAAGTTGATCACCAAATATATGGTGCATCATCTGCTGGAATATCGCAGGGGCATTCGCAAGTCCAAAGGGAAGTACTTTGAACTCGTACAAGCCCAATGGCGTAACAAACGCCGTTTTGGCACAATCTGCCTTATCGATCCGTAATTGGTAGTACCCGTGCTGCAAGTCAATAGCCGAGAACACCTTGGCTCCTTGCAGTTGATCCAATAGGGTATCTATTCTCGGGATCGGCCACTTATTTTTGATAGTGGCTTTGTTCAATGCCCGGTAATCAATACACATTCGGAGGCTGCCATCTGGCTTAGGAACGAAAAGTACAGGGGCCCCAAAGGGACTATTGCTTTCCGTAATCAGACCTTTCCTCAACAGGTAATCCACCTGTGATCGGATCTCCTCCATTTCCTTCGGGCTGTACCGGAAAGCTGGTCGCTTAACCGGTTTGGTCCCGTCCTCCAATGGGATAGTTAATGACACTCCTCTGTCTGGAGGTAATCCCTCAGGGAGTTCATCAGGGAACAGATCTTTATACTCCTCCAAGAGGGCTGTGATCTGTGCTGGTGGAACAGCATAAGTTGTGGTCTCCCGACCTGATGTGGCCAAAGGGCCTGGTGCGTCCCCCTCAGGGAGGTCGCCGACCGGCGAACCAAAACCAAGCGCAATGGAGAACCACGCTGGTAGGCTCGACGAGCAAAACCCAGCGAACACAAATGACCCAACCGGCGGGCCGGTAAGGAAGGAGAAACAGTGGAACAGGGAGTACTACGAAGAGTAATCTCACGTCCACGAGAAACGACACGGATGTGACCACGACGATAATCAATGACACCGGCATGCTCATAGAGCCAATTGTCGCCGAGGATAATGTCATAGTCGTCAGAAAGGTCAATGACCAGGCAACGGACTGTGTCCTGGTAGCCTTGAATGGTCAAGGGGACATTGACAACCCCCAAAGATGGGAGGGATGTCCCATCCGCTAAAAGCACTTCACTTTCCATGTGAGGATCATCCACATGTGGAGGTGTGGAGAACTCCGTGGGATCTACAATACGTCGCGTCGCACGTGCCATACGGCGAAGGCGATTAATGCGACGAAGCTGTCGATTAGACAGTGCATGTGGCGAACGGGGCTTTAAGCCTAACCGACGACAACACGTCGGGTTGATGTACGCGGTGCCAGTCGCCCCAGTATCAAAGAGAATTGAGGCGGGCTGGTGCCAGACCTGGCCGGTAAACGTCAAACGAGGTTGGTCTTGTGAGACCCCTCTGATGCGGTGTTCCGCTGAACCCACAAAGGGTTGGTAATATACGTTCACAGGCCAAGGAATGCCAGGCATTTCCTTGCGACCAGGACGATCATCCTGCGGTTGTGTAAACAACCCGGTACCCTTTGGGTAATGTACCAGAATGCGCAAGGTGCGCAACCGGGGATCGTCCGTAAACGTTCGCCATGCAGGCAGTAATATACATGCGCCTACTTGTGTAGGAGCTTTTGCTCTTTCCGCAAAATAATGGTCCAAAAAGGACGCTGCCTATTGGAAAGGTGGATTAATCCACGCAAATTCATGAGCGAGTGGTTTCCGTAGGAAACTGTCGGCTCTTGAGCAATATCGTTCGCAAAGTGCATTATCCCCATTGGGGTTGGCACATGCATCAAGTGTGAAACGATATGCAATCAGTGATTGAATGTGCTGAAAATGCATTGGATGCAACATGCGATCAGAACGATCGAGGTCACTGCGAGGACCCTTTTTGGTCCTGTCCGGCTGCGCCGGTGTGTGAGACAATTTCATCACACGATTCACAGCAATTTGTGCAGCTCGCACTTTCGGAACAGGAATCACCGGTGTTGCATTCATGCGCACATCCATCGGTGCAGTTCGCAGTTTCACACTGGTGATGTTATGCTTTCGCATTGCCAAACACAGTTTGGTGGAAGCATGTAATGCTGACACGCGTTTGCGAGCGGGACTCACCGGCATCTGCGGGAGTACTCCATGCCCTTCGCATTCGCGGGGATGGTCAGCTGAGTAGGGCTTGAAGCACTTGTAACAGCGTCCAGCCCGCTTCAAGACTTCCAACGTTGTGTCGCGTAATTGCGCATTGTTGGTGACCATCTTTTCTTCCATTGGGTCGCGGATATCGGCCAGCGGCTCGTAGTTCCGCTCCCCATGCGAAGCCTGCGGCTGCATTTTCATAGCAACACGAGAACTTTTATAAGTCGTCCCTCCTTGACCTCTCGGTCTGTTATTCAAAACTGGTTTGCCACGACGATCCACTTTCAATGCGTGGTATTTTTGAATAACTCTGTTAGGAGCAAGACGATTACTCGTGTGCGGTTTGCCATCCCGGCTTTCATTTCGGCGAGAGCCATATGCCTTGTATTCTTGGTCATATGTTGGTCCCACTTTATATAAATGCGCCCTCAGGCTGGCATAAGTGGTCCATTGCTCATCATCTTTATTTAAGAGGCATTTCCTCTTAATATCTGGACGGAGTCCAGTATACAATACATGCAACTTGGAAAAATCATCAAGTTCGTTCTCACACTTGAGAAACATTTGTTCCAAAAGCTGCATGTATTTGATTGTATCGGGACCCGAGGTCCCTGCCCTTGTAAAGGCTGCTATTTCCGACCGAATTTCGAAGTCGGAACATTTATGATCATAAAGTGTCTCCATGCCATACTTAAACTGTTCCCATGACAGTTGAAAATCTGGCTGTGAGAGCACTTCTGCATCAATTGTTATCCCCCATATGTGTCCCAACTGGGCTAGTAGGCCATGTTTCACTGACTCTTCAAGAGTATTGAGTGCTATCCATCCCCATTGTGTCCGGGGTGCCATAGTGGTTTTGAAATACATGATGATTTCTTGTAACCACTTGGTTAAGGCCTGTTTATCTTCATTCCATTTTGGGGGTTTCATGCCTTGACTGTTCATCTTAGGCATGTTCATGCTCACCTGAGCTTCCCTTCCGGGTTCGTAATAAACTGGCGCATATGGAATTTCCTGTGCCGCTGCCAAATAGGCTTGACCGGTATAACCCGGCCCTTGGGGATTGTACCCCTCCGGAGGCGGTGGAGGCCCCATTTCCGCCCGATGTGGCTCAACAGCCTGATCACCCTCCAGCCCAAACAGAAATTCCTCATGTGGAGGTTCCTGGGTCTGGAAATGACGGGGCGGGTACTCGTACACCCTCTCGTAACCTCCCGATCCGGATGGATGGGATGATCCACTGTAAGCGGGTGTTGGGTACTCCTCTTGTCTTGGGGCGATCTCCGCCTGCGGTACCCTTCCGGGTTGGTATGCCCTCCCGGGCTGTGTCGCCATCCCTGGCTGATAATACCGAACTGGCGGATACACAGCTGACTCCGGCGCAAATGGAGACATCTCCTGCAACCTTTGAATCTTTTGCTGCGTCGTTTGCACAGGAGGCTGTGATGTCCGCTGTCCAGCCTGCCCCATTGTATAAGGCCGCACCGGCTGTCTTGGCGCCATTTCTGGCTGAGCCACTGGACGAGCCGGTGTGGAGGGACCTGCCTGCATCGATGGTCCCGGGGCATTTGCACTGGTCCCTCTTCAGGGACTTTTCGGCCAGTTCTCTGGATGGCCTGCTATTCCATGGCTGCTTCTTGACCCTCTGGCACATATATCCCCAGTGCCGTCTGCTGCGCATCAAAGAGGCCACGCAGCTTCCCGGGTATACGTTGGAGGGCGTCCCCTGGGACTTGGGCCCTGTATGGGGCATGTCCTCCACGGGGATGATAATACCCCTTAAAGTATACCCCTCCATGAGGGTCGTGAAAGGCACCCAGCGTATCCCAAAGCCCCTCGTGTCCTGTATGACAGGGACACGCATCACTGGGGTGGGCTTTGCAGCTTCGTGCGGCATCTTGGCACGTCCACTTTGATCAGCCGCCATTTGCTGGGCGCGGCGTTCCTGGTATCCAGGCCCCGGTTTCGCCGGTTTGTAGGCAATTTCCTGCCGTCCATGAGAAATCTGCTTTGCTTCTTGCAGCTCCAGATATGTTGCATAGTCTTCATCCCCCATCAAGGAACGAAGCTGTGCAGCTTTCTCTGCATCCGCCTTTGCTTTCTGCAAAGCAGCTTCCTGCCTCTGCAGGATCTCATATGTCTCCCGTCTTTCCCGGGGAATTGGACTGGCAGGTTCACGTGCTGAACCGAGATACACAATCTCATCGTTACCAGCAGAATCACCAATTTCTGCACGGTTACGCGTCTGTGTATTCTTCACAACAGGTTGCAGCAAAGACAGTTCAACAGGATGTTTACCTGAGACTGGCCTTTGCGGGCCTTTGAATTCCTCCTTTGCCTTTCTAGGCTGTGTTCTCGCCTCTGCAGGCGGGTCTTTGGCCTTATCAGGCTGTTCTTTCGCCTTTGCTTCTCCAAGCGGGATCTCCCTCTCCGGCATCCTTTGCACCTTAGGACCGCTGGTTTCCACAACCGATGGCGATGCCGGCTCCGGTTGGAGAGGGACAAAGCGGGCAGGGTGGTTTACACCACTGTCACTGCCGCTACTGTCCTGCTGGTCTGCCCAACGGGTGGAGGTCCCCTCCTTGGCAATACGGACAAAGGCCTTAGCCTGCTCGGCCGGATCCAGCTCATCGACCTTGGGCTGTACCTCCAGGCGCTGCGCCTTTTGGCTGCCTCCTGCGGAGAAAAACCGCTTGATCTCAGCCTTGCGCTGGCGTTTGTGAGCTCGCTTACGCTCATACTTTTTAGGATTCAATTGGCGATCCCGCTCACGTCGCAGCGCTTTCAACTCTCTCCGCTGTTTGGCCTTTCTGGCCTTTTGCTCGTCTAATTTCTTTGCCCGAGCAAAACGATCTCGGTTACGAATCCGTCGTCTCTCCTTCTCCATCCTATGCACTTGTGCACGGGTTGACATATCACCCGGCAAAGGAGAAGCACATGATGAGAACGACAATTCCGAGATCTCCTCCCACTGCTCGTGGGGATCATTAGGGTCTGGTCTCTCTGGACTCCCCTCGCTCAAGTCCCATGGTTCCGGGATATGCCTGAGCGCAAAGGCCATCTTTTCTGGCCAATTTGGGTCCTCTTTGGCAATTTGATCTGCCATTCCGGGACCATACCACCTTTGTATTCTAACCAGTCTGGCGGTGGTTAACCTTTCTCCAAACTGGTCGGCGGCCATCCGCCATCCCTCGTCAAGCTCATCGACGAGATCACTGTGGAACTTTGTCCACATTGCACGGCACGGTGGTTGCCGGCTATATGGATCTCGAGTGTCTGGAACGAACTCCAGCACCCTTGAGCTTTCACCAGGCCCCCATTCTGGTAATGTCGGCCTCCGAGGGCTCCAATTATGGCCTCCCGGCTTTGGCGGACTTTTTCCGCAAACAGCTTGAGCGCTTTCTGTGAGCGACTCATCTCCAGTCCCGTCCGATCCACTAGGTGTTCTCACATACACCTGGGATTTGAGCCGTAGCTCCGGGATCTTGACCTTCCGACCTTGCATTCTCTCAACTCGCCCTAAGGCTTTGGCCTCCCGGCCTTGATATGGAGATTTCTCACTTTCCATCGGCCGCTCACCTGGCGATGGACTCTTCCGCTTGGGGCGCTGCTTGCCAGCAACCTTCCAGTCTTCCTCTGGGATGGTTGGCATGGGCAGCTCCGACGGACTGGGGGCCCTCACAGCTGGCACCACCTGTTGGGCGCTTCTCTCTTCTGCCTCCTAGGCCCGCTGCTTTTGCTTCAGGAGGCGGTCACTCAACGCCTTGACTTGGTCTTCGGCGGAGGTTTTGGCTTCTTGTGCCTCGCGGCTCTGCTGCTTCGCCTTCTTCATGGCCAGCTCTTTCTCTCGAGCTTCTTTCTTGGCCTTGTTGACGGCGATCTCCAGCGAGGCGATCCTCTCGGCGGTCTCTTCATCCCGCTTCGCTCTCGCCTTCTCGGCCGCGGTATCCGCCATCTTCTGCAGGAGCTCTTTGATACCAGGGATCTTCAGCAACGTCGCCGCCGCCTCTGCGTCCTGGTCTTGCTCCTGCGTCTTCTCCGCCGCCGGCGGGGTATCCACTTCTTCCATCGGCTCATCTTCTGCTGCGGGTGCCGATGTGGCTGTGGAGGGTCCAGCCATGTCCTCCCGGACTGTTACACCTCCTGGCCCATCCCGGGCTTGTTCAGTTCCTTGCCCATCCCGGGCTGTATCGATCGCCTGCCCATCCCGGGCTTGTTCTTCCCCCTGCCCATCCCGGGCTTGTTCCAGCGATTCCTCAGCCTCCATAGAGGAGGCCGGGGAAGGGCTTCGACGTCTTGTACTCTCGCGCGCTCCCAGGTGGAAGCGTGGCCGCCACCCTCAGGCGGCTCCGAAACCAATTGTTACGAATAGGATGTGGGTGTGGGGTTCCTGCCCTCTTTGAGCCGCAGGGCGTCCCCCACACCAAGGGCCATTAGTAGGACGTCTCCCACATCAGGCTGGTGCGCGTAACAGTGACCTTTTGGGTGGTCTCCTTGGCGGTTCGTGACCATCTGATCCTCCAGCTCCACCACCCAGGGATCCATATGATCCCAGCCCGCTGTAGGGATCCTCTGACACGCCTACCCCCCAGAAAGGAGGTTGGCGAGCCGACTGTGTAGGGAATCCAGCTCCAGCTGCTCCAGCTCCACTCACTCGTGACGGTACTCCACTCGGACTAGCTGATTGACCACGGGAAGATTGACCAGGCTGTACTGAAGTGCCTGCTGTCTGTCTGATACCAGGAGGCAACAATGGTGCTGCAATGCCGCTCGCAATTTCCAAGTTCTCCGGTGGTGCCGTAGTGGTTTGCACCGTAGTACTTGGGATAGTTTGCACCATTGTCCCTAAGTACACGCTACTGGGAATTTGCTTGTTCCAAAATGCATCCCAGTCCACATTCTGATTCACCTTCCAGTTCACAGGATTCTCACTCCACGACACAGCACCGACGGGCAGCGTAGGAACTCCAAAACTCACACCTTGTGCCGTCTCGCAGCTCCCCGTTACGCCAGGGGTGCGTAACCCCTCGTAAAGCATAACCTTTTCGCGAACAGGCCCCACGGGGGTGGCATCTCCCTCCGCGGCACCTGCATCCTCCGCGCCCGAGGCCACCGGCAACGGCGACCGACTCTGAACGGTCGAGGGCGGCATAGCCGGCCGAACGACGAGGCTGGACGTTGCCTCGGACATCCTGCGGTCCAGCGCCTCGATGGCGCGCTTGATGCCGCCGAGCTCGCCGGCCATGGAGGCCGTTTCTCGAGCATGGTTCGCAGCCATGCTTTCCACTCGTTCGGAAACCGTCTCTTGGGCGTTTTGTTGCGCTTGAACGGCGGCGCCGAGGTCGCCCAACACTCGCGCCACTTGGCGCAAGCTTTCGTTCGCAATCGAAGCCTCCTCGGAGGCCTTTCCCGTAGCATTGGCCAGCGCCTCCAACCGCGCATCGTGGCCTCCTTTCTCCGATTCCAATGCCACCAGCCGTTCGCGTACCTCTGAAACATCCTCCTGTGTCCTTGCGAACCATCCGCCGTCGATCGCGCCCGCCAGGTGCACCTCATCCGCCAACTTCTGGTTGGTTGCCGTAAAATGCTTCTCCGTTTCCGCGAGCCTCTTCCCCATCTGCTCCATTCTACGGTCCATCTCCGTGCCGATCCACTCTTCCGCTCGAAGCCAATCTCCTCGAACAGCAGCTTGCAATCTCCCGAGCTCATTCGCTTGCATTTCAGCTCTTTGCCTCACACCTTCCAGCCCGGCGCCGATCACCGAAATGGCCCCTTCCTGCGCGACCATTCTACCCTGCACTCCTTCCTGCAAGGCGCGCAGCTCGCGGCCTTGCTGCAGCTGCTGTGCGGCCGATTGATTCGCCGCCAGCTCGAGCTGCTGCCCGAGCGACTCGCCCATGCCGCGGAGAGCGGCATTCTGCTGCTGCCCGGCCGAATGGCTCCATTCTGTGACCGCAAAAAGGGTCGCTCTCCTCGCAGCAGCCGCGGCCACAGTCCCCACTTGGCGCAGCAATAGCTGCTCCGGTCGATCGTCTTCCTCGCCGTGCTGCAAAGCCGTCACTCCTCCACCGTTTCCATTCAGCTCCATGGGGGTCGGCCCGCCTCGATAGGGCACCAATTGCCCGGCCGATTGGTCCCCCGGATTCCCAGTCTCCTGGCGAGGATCCCCACTTGCCATTCCGGCCGTCGGCCGGTGTGTTCTCGCCGCTCGAACGCTCCGCGCTCCGAAACCAATGATGCAGGGAGCTTCGTTGCTCCCGCGGGCGCACAGGTCAGATGAAACGGGGAGTCGGAATCCCCGGGCGGTTACTACATTTGTACATTATACAAGATTGTCTTTAATTGCTCCGTTCATTGTCCCATGTCCTTTGTAACCACCACAAGGCTAGTTTACCCAACTCAGACCCATTTAGGGTAATCAAATACATCTAACTCATCTACAAAAGCAACCGTATCACCACCCTTCAAGGGAATCCCAGCTCTCCTTGTGCCTTGGTGTCCCGCCGCCTCAGGTCGTGGGTCGGTCAGCACGAAGCGCCGCCTCCTTGGGCACTCCGCTGGCTCCGAAACCAGTTGTAAGGGGCGAATGCCCTTCGAGGCTGGACGGGACTCGGCCCGTTTACCCGTTCGACTCGGGTTCCAGTCGGAGACGAACTTGACGGCAAGTTTCCTGGTTACAGAAGTGTTCCGGTGTTCCCGTTTATATACCCCATGTCCAAGGCAGCCCAAGGGTCATGCCAGAATTGGGTGAGTCACCCAGATTCTGGCATACCCGCCCAGTTTGTAATTTGAACCTCCCCGATTCATGTCCGTTCGTCTCACCGACCCGTGGGTGCTCAGCGCCACCCTTTACCGTATTGACCAATACGGCAGTCATCCCCTTTGTCTATTTCATTATCACCCAGCCCAGTTGTCCTTAGTAAACCCTACTATACAACGCTTCTAAAGAGTCCCTATTGTACAATGTCCAGTGCCTATAATATACAATGTTTCTCCCGTGTTAATATACAAGACAAACCCCCTTTCTTGTGTTAATGTTCATACCCCCTGCGGTTTCCCCTCACACCAACCGTATCTTGTCACTCATGACTTCTGAAAATTCTTGTAATAGCATATCTCTGATCGGGTTGTTTGATCTCCCTTTAGTTGTCGTTTCTTGTTGCACGTTCCGCACCACTGCCACATAAGTCTCTGCTCCTTTCTTGAGGGCTTGGGTCAGGCCTTTGCCAGATAATGTAATTGCGTTGATCCTCCGCGTATCTTCGTCAATTTTTCTGATCCCGTAGAGGGTCCATATTCGTTCGCCGCTCTTGATCTGTATCGTATTGGCTTCCCACTTGATTTGGGGGTTGAATCTTCGCAGCCATGGCATTCCCAAGATGATGTCATGCCGTCCCAACTTCGTGACTTGGAACGTGGGATGGCATTTGAACTCGTTGATGCGCAGTTTGTAAGTCTTGACCTCTCGCTCCGGTTCAAGTCGTGTCGACCCATCCGCCATGTGCAACGTCTGCGTCTTACCCGTCTCTTTCCAGCGGATGCCGTTCCTCTCACAGAAGTCCTGACTGATGAAGTTTCCAGTGGCTCCACTGTCGATCAAAACCAACACCTTCTTTCCACCCAGCGTCCCCTTGAAACGCAGTAGACTCGTTTTTTGTTGTCGTATTCTGTTTATCTCATTGGTTGTCGTGGAATTGCAGCTGCCGGCTTCATCACTTGTTCTCTGCGCTTCTTCCCATTGTTTGTAGTCGGCTACCACCTGGTCATACTCCTTCCAGCTGCGTGGTTCCTCATACAGGTCCATCTCATGAACCACGCTCCACCACCGCGCTTGCCTTCCACGCCATTGTAACATTTCGTTCTTCACCGCTTCTTCCTCCTACCCTTTTCCATGGCTTGTCTCTCCCATTTCGGTGGTCAGGTTCCCAATGCACTTTGGTCCCTGCCACTTGTACACGTTGGCCTTGCTTTATTGGGATGCGGCAGCCACGCGGTTCTCCAAATTGCCGCGGAGGTCTGTCGCCCTCAAGTTGCCCTCGTACCCCCACTTCTGTCGCTTGGTAGCCCGCATAACTGACGTCTTCTCGACGCCCAGCCGTGCCTTTACCCTTCGACCTTCAGTACTGTAGTTTCTTGTCTTCTAAAACCTTCTTCGGAATGCCCTCGGGGCAGGCCACACGATCGTCGTCCTCGGGACGTCCAATCTTCAGCGCCCTCGGGGCGGCCTCCTCGCTGCCGCACTCCGGCGCACAGTGGAACTTCAAACGGGTGCCCTCGGGGCAGGCCTTGTCGCTGACGTCCTTGGAACGCTCAGCCTTCAGCGCCCTCGGGGCGGCCTCTTTGTTGTCGCACTCCGGCGCACAACGGAACTTCCAACTCGCTCCTCTCGGGGCCTCCCACGCAGTTGACGACTTCGTGACGTCCCGCCGCGCTACCCTTCGAGTGTAAACCGCCTTGCTCACGTCCTTGAGGCCCTGCCGCCTCTGGTCGTGGGTTAGGTCAACTTGGAGCGCCTTCGTGTCCTCGGCAGCTCCTCTGGCTCCGAAACCAGTTGTAAGGGGCGTGGAGCCTTGACGGCAACTCCAACACCCGTTGGTCCAAACTCGGACCCAAGGAACGGGAAAACTCACGATTACAAACTGGGCGGAGGACACCCGTATTTATAGGTGCCCGCCCGGGAATCCCAAGGGTCATGCCAGAAATTGGTGAGTCATCCCCAATTCTGGCATACCCGCCAACTTGTGTTCGAATGTTTGTATCCCGTCCGCATTGTCATTGGTCCCAAGGTTCCCACAGCGCTTAAGCCTTTATGCAAACGTTCCCAAACTCATCAAGCGCAGCTCCCACCTGACCCAAAAGCTACCGTGTGTTACCAACACGGGGTTTGATACCCATCTACTAGTAATCCTTTTAAAATGCTGATTGTTGCCCTCACACAATCCCAGCAATGCGTCACCGTCAAGGCGAGCTATTCCAGACAGTCGAAATCTCATTTTAACAAACTACACATCACATTCTGTCAAGGCCTTTCCCTTTGCTATCATATGTTCCTGTTCATCGTATTGACATTGTCCTACGTCTACTTCAGGGAGTGAGGGACTTGTCTGAGCTATCCCTGATGATCCTGCTCATCTTTGGTTATATCGTCATGTACTATCTGTACCCCCTTTCTTTTCTTCAACCGTAACGACCTACTATTAGTGTGGAAGCTAGCCGGGGCTATCATCAAGTTTTGGTAAACGCCTTTTTCAGTTATGTTAGTTTATAAGCGGCAGAATCCCTTTAACTGTTTCACAGCCGATTAATGGCATGCTCACAGGGCAACTCTCTTTATCCAGTTTTTGCCCATGTGTCCTGTTGATATCCCTGGGCTGAACGCCTCAAGGCGGCCCATTCACGCACACAGCCAGTTATCCTTCTTTGGCCAAATCCTTAGGCAGACTACAATTATAATGCACAACATCAAACGATCGTGAAGATCAAACCCTCGGACGTTCTGAGAACTTAAGATAGCTTGTGTCCACCCAATTCAGTTTCCTGACGCTGTCTTTCTCAAGCAACTATTCACCGCTTTCCCCGAAACTTCCAGCAATCCTATTTATGATCCATCAGGCCCCAATCAGGTGGCATCAGTGTTCTTCATCATGCCCAGATCAGCCACTGAGGGGTTGTGACTGACCTTGCTTCCTTGGTCTTCTCCCTACAAACATTGTCCAGGCAGCACGTTAAGCATAATAAATTGTAACGATACAGCAAGCCTTTGATATTTTCTTGATATGCCGGTTGCATAGTGGCTCTCCCTTGTTCTTTTTGTGAACGCATATCTATTTTTTCTTTGCTGGCTTCCTTTTTTCTTTCTTGTTCACCCTGACTGGCTGTTTGATAGTGGCCCAATCAGCTGCCCTATGTAGGTCATGAGCCCGCCTATGATGTGCCGGTGCTCATGACTAACGGCAGTTTTAACACATGACAAACCCACAGCACAACTGCTAAACACTGAGTTCACTGTCGATGGATCAATCCACGCGGCTGGCTCCCAGCGAATTTGCCGAGGGAAGCGCACGCACAATGAAGAAGTCGGAACAGCCGGTCAAGGCGCCCAGCGCGAAAAAAAACTCGTGGGGAAATGACCCAAAGGAAGATAAGTAAAGAATAAACAAACTGAAGTTACTGGAACACAGCCGGGTGACGCACTGGCGCCCACATGCCAACGCCAGTGTACTGCCAGGTGTCCTTGCTCGCGGGTCAGCGTCGCTTCACCGCCGTTGTCCCGTTAAATTTGCCCCCCCCTCGTCATTGTCAGCTCTGCCCTGGCCACCCTCCCCATGGTTGATTGGCCGCGAGGGCTCCATACGGTCCGCTTTTCCCGATAGCGGGACTCTTAGACGACCGCGCAGCGACGCACGCCGGGCCCGGAAAGCGCGCAACGCTCGGCGCAGCCCCCGCACCCGAGCCTCCGGAGGCCCACGCACGCCGCGGCGGCATCGCCTGGCCGGCGCGGAGGCGATGCTGAGCGCCAGGGCGCGCGGCGCCGCCCGGATGTTCCGGGCGGGCCTGGTGCTGCTCTGCCTGCTGGCGGTGGCCGGCCAGAAGGAGATCGACAGGGGAGGGGCGGGCGGCCGGGAGGGCCCGGCGGACGCTGTGCTGGGGATCGAGCCCTACGCGGACGGCGGCCTGAGGCCCCGGCATGGGTGAGCGGGCTCCGGGATGGCGCTGGCTGGCTGGGGGGACGGGGTTCTGACCTTGGCGGACGCGCGTGGGCGTCGGGCCCCAAGGGTGGGGCCATGCGGTCGGATTCTGCGGTCGCCGATGCCCGGGGCGTTGGTTCGAGGCCCCGGTCTTCGACGTCGGAATGGCCGTCGCCTGACGGCGTTCCTGGCGACCTTGGCGCACCTTGGAGCGCCGCAGGGGGGACGGGATCCGCTGTATGCCCCTGCGGCCTTCGTCAGCTGGATGAATTGCCTTACAGCGGTCACAGGAGTCGGCAGTGTGGGTGTAGACCCTTATGTGGGGGCAAGGCTACGGGCCGAGTTTGGGGCTGCGCTGCGGCTTCCGGTACTGTGGGGGGAAAGGGGGAGGGGCCGGTGGCCGGCGGGGCCCCGCCGGCCAGGCGGCGGTGAGCGAGTGCGGTGGGCACTCGCGCGGAGGGGCTGGGAGGGGTGATTGGGCGGCTGATCGGAATGGCGGGCCGTGGGGTGGGCATGATTGTTTGCTGGGAAGTGGGGGCAGTGAGATGTTCTGGGGAAGGGATTGGCGGAAGGGGGGTGTTGGGCGCCTGGGCTCCGCTCTCGGGTGATCTGTTTCGGCCCGTTGTCGGGACGGGGCCGGCCGCGGTGCCGCCGGCGATGGCGCGCTCCATCTTCGGCGGAGAACCTCCTGGAACCAGTGGGGCAGAAGGGATGCGTGCTGCGCGCCCCGGCGCCCGCGGCGTCCACAGTGCAGGCCGCCTCGATCGAGAGCGGCGATTGACGCGGCGGGGTGGCGAAGCGGCCGTCGGGGACCGGGGCGCCCGGCCCTTCTGGGATGCGGCCCTCGCGTGAGGTGACAGGTGGCACGGGCATTGGCTCATCTGACCGAGTGCTGTGGCGGCAGTGGAAGCGGTGCGCCGATGCTGGGCCCAATCGAGGGCTGATCTTCTTGTTGTGTGGTTCGCTCAGGCGCCGCCTGCTGTCAGGCTCGCAGGACGATGTCCTGCTGGTCGGTAAATTAGACGGTACTGTGACGGCGCTGGAGCTGGAAACCGGGCATATCTTGTGGTCGTTCGACTCCGGCTCACCGTTGGTGTCCTCCGGCAGCAGCCAGGCGGGCGATGGCGTGCCCATGGCCCGCGTCTTCCCCGGAGCGGATGGGACACTGTACAGGGTGCAGAGCGGGGGAGCGAATGCAAAGATCGAGGTGCGATTATTCGGCTGTGGCACTACTTGTTTGGAGCCTGTTTGGCATGCTGCAGTCCGGTGCTGCTTTAAGTGCGCTGCACCTTCCAATTTTGGCAGGCACTATAAAAAGCGCGCTGCAAGGCGTTCTCTGTGTGTTCATCTCTTGGCGGTGCCTGTATTGGAACTCCGAGGTTGGAATCCAGTGGAGTATTTATCTGGCCTTGTCGCATCCCCGGCTAATGATCGCAGCATGAACTCTTGTGCGCCCTGCGCTGCAGCGACTGGGAATCACTGTACCGGAGCTGGTGGAGAACTCACCATCTTTGAGTGATGATGGCTCCATGATATTGGGGTCACAGAGCTCTACCGTGTTCTATGTAGATATTCAGTCAGGAGAGCTCTTGCGTACCTTTTCCAGCAAGGACGTCGTCGATGCCGACCAATTCAGCAACTTGGGAGGTAAGCCGTTTTGCTTTCAGCCTTGGGAACTGGCCAGATTGTCACGATGTGCTTGTTATCAGGATGTGCTTGTTGTCACCACAGTTATTTTGGTGTGCCATTTGTTGCATTCATCAGGAACACATGAGGAAACAGACTCAAGCACCCCAGCACCCAATCAAGCGCTCAGCAGTGTTGAAGCAGTTTGTGTTCATATTCCATTCAAGCTTGATGCCATACCCTGCCCAATTTGCACAGGAGAAATGCCAGTGATCAACCCGCGCTGTGTGTTTGTGCTGTACAGCACAGAATATGTATGCATGCAACAAGGCCGGAGCCCGGCGCCTTCCATGCGCTTGTATTCATGCAATTTACTGCTAGTCAAATGCAGTAGGAAACATGGAACAGCACATTTGCACAGTTGGTTGGTATGGCTGGCCAATCCTTGGTTCTTTCGCTCAACTGCCCATCGGGTGCATTTGTTTATACAGGACAGGTGCATTCTCACCTACGGGCCAGTGCTGTCAGCAAGCACAACTTCTTGTTCCTGATGAGCCTGTTGTCCTCAACAAACATTCCAAACTGCTTTTTGATGTGCCACTCTCTGTGACAGGAGCTACAAGTCTCAATGTGGTGTAACATGTTGTAGCAAGTTGAAGGGAAGGTGTCAATGGATGTAACATGGGCACTGGATTTGTGCCCTATTGCTTGGTGGTCACATAGAGTTGCTGGATTGTGCAGGTATGAACAAGGAGATCTCCAGGTCATCTATCCTGCCCATGGGACGGCGTGATTATGTCATCCAGGCAGTAGACTATGCAACTGGGGTGGTGCAATGGAATGTGTCATTCTCTCATATGCATCAGCTGGACATGGCAATCGTAAAGGATGAGAAGGCAGTGGCAGGGTTTCTATCTGGAAAAGCTGCACCTGAGAGTGCCAGCTCTTCCCCTGGTAGGTTGACCAGCACCTCATGTCTGTTGAGAGAGATGTCCAGGTGGCCCTTGATGTGCAAGCGTGGGTTAGGTACAACTGATGTTGGGCAGCGAGGCAACCAGACAAGGACATACCACTTTTTTGTGTTTGCAGTCCGCTTTGGTTGCGTGAATTGTAGAAATGTGAGAAGCAGTGCTCCAGAACATGCCGGACTGCTTGGTGGGCCCTGCTGGCGTCCACATTTGTTGGTTCCAATATTAGTTGCAGTTCTACTGCGGTTGTAAAGAGCAATCCAACCGGCTCAGAGGCTGTTGCACTTGGCTCTGGCCACAGCGCTGCTGAAAGGCAGCATTTGCACTTGACTATCGAGGCTGCACCTGACTCTGATGTGTGCTTGTGTGGCGGTTCAGATGCTCCAAGCCTGGAATGGGGAGCAGATTATTCTCTCCATGCCAAGGACCCGATCTCCGGTTTGGCGAAATGGGACATCAGTTTCCCCACGCCTCCTGTCGTGGCGTACACTCTGAAAGGCGGAGGTACGATTTGCGCCATTCAGCAAAACCTCATTACCAACAGAATTGCTTCCCGTGTACATTGCACATGTTTGATCTATGCCGATGTTGTTTGGTGGTGACCTGGTGCTGAACATGGTGTTGCTGGTCTGCAATTGGGGCCTTTATTCAGGAGAAAACCTGAATTCGGAATTGTGATTGGACTGATGCCCCACTGTCTGAGCAGGTCAAGACGTCCTACCTTTGTGGTCGCCTGACTATGGCCTTTCCCCGCCCCCCCTGGCGTCTTCCCCCGGCGTGTGGTCGAGCAACGAGGAGCACATATTCATCGGAGCTATTGCAGGCGGTGGGTTGTATGCGCTGCCAGCGCCAGCAGCGGCTTTGAGGGCTGCGCTTGGGAATAGGAATCCTGAGGCGGCCTCAACGGCGGTGGTCCCTATTGAGGATGAGAGCCAGTGGACGATGTGGCCAGTAGAGCAGGGGAGCTCAGGCAGCCTGAAGGATCTGAGTTGCCTGCCTGCAGTCAAGCCTCCAGCACGTGGAGGGGCCAGCCAGGATTACCTGTCAGCCACTCAAGGCACCTCAGTGGTGAGATTGCCACAGACCATTTGGAAGTTTAATGCATAGTAGCACTGTATCTCTGGACCGCTGTAGTGAATCTCCTATGTGTCCAACACTTGGAATCTTAACCTCACAGTTGGGCCAGCATTCTCCAATTGAAGCTGAAGGGAAGCGAGAAGGAATGTGACTACATAATATCAGGACGATACATCGAGATATGGGACAGATAAGGAAGAAATACAGGGGTTCGTAAAGGCGGTCTGTGGTCTGTCTCATCATATCCCAGCGGTAGCGCATGATGGGCTGGGCTCATGGTGCATGGGGTGTGGACGACTGTCTTGTGGCAGAATGCGCAGTGTTGTGACTGTTCCTGGTGTTGAAATGCAGGGAAAAAAAAACATAGCCGTGTTTACCACAAAGGTGCAGAACAGCTTGCTGATTTTTGTGGAGGGGAGGCAGCTTGTGTTCTAGAGATTGGCTTTTGTGACTAGGTTGAGCAGCATGTTTGTCATGGGCCATAGCAGGACCATGCATGGCCCATGAATCCACTACGGATGGGTGAGATCCTGCGTGGTTCAGAAATCCTGATCTCTTGGAAGCTGATTAGTTCAGTGTGTGCTGCAGGCACCTTTGGAGAGACTCATGAACTACGTCATGGGGTTCTTTACGCTTACAGCAATGGTGGTTGGAGCAATTTTCTTTAAGACACAAAATGTCAAGGCAGCGGAGCCTGTTGGAGTGCCTGGAGGGAGCAACACAGCTTCCGTTCGGTCACGTGGTAGGAGCCTGTTGCAGAAGCAGCGTGACACCAGTAATAGCAGAGGCGATGGATTCATTTGCACATTTTTATGCAGATAAATCTACGTGGTGGTACTTTCAGTCAAGTGGCAGTTTCTGTGCAGGATTGCCATAACATGGGCATTCACTGAACTGAACTGCTTTCCTTTGCTGTCCATTCTGGGTTACTAATGTATGGCACATCCATTGATTACGACAGTGGCCACCAGTGCCTTGCCATGGCTGAGCTTGTGCAAGGCATCATGCGCAGATTTTCATTTTCTGCTTTTCTGCATGAAACCTAGTGTGGCATGATGTTTTATAGCTGCCAGTTGATTGGAAATGTAGACAAAAAGGCATCCATCACGGACAGATTTATTGGCAGCAACGTCATTCATGCAGGCATTTGAAAGTTGCTGATTTGGGGTGTGCTTTGATTTTAGACCTTTCTGCTCAAACTGATGGCTCTGCATTTGCAACGAGTGCATCCAGCTCAAATTTCTCCTCTGGCAGCGATCCTAACCTGTCTGGGTCTACAAGCAACACCCGCTCCAGAGGGCAGGATGGTGTTGTTCACATTGGTCAGCTGCAAGTAGGCCCTGAAGTCATGGGCGTTGGAGCTGGCGGTGAGTGGCATCGACAGATGTTACCACACAGCTTGCCTCAGCCTTGTCCAGAGTTTGTCATGTCTTATCGTTATCGAGATCTTGACCAGGGGGCTTGTGTTGCTTACATTTGTCGAATTGGGCAAGACAGTGTGTGAGTGTTGAAGGGCTGTGACGGTCAGTTTGACTGAGGCCATGCAAGTGTGATGACAGCTCAATTCATCCTGAATGTCTGTTTGCATACAATTGTGTTATCTCAATTTGTCACTCTTTTATCCAATTGTGGAGTGGGTCTCATGCTGTGTACATCCCAGGGTAACCGGTTTAGTGAAGTGTTTCTGTTGCAGTGCAGGGTAGATCTTGTTCTGTTGCAGCTCCCAGTGCATGTTGCTGTGCAATTTGACCCTGTGGGATATCAGTAAATGCACCCTCTGACGATCCATGCTAGAATACGTTGAAGAATTGCTCCTTGAGTATGCTTCCCCTTTGTTGTAATTTCGCATTTACAGATATTTGGGAGTTCTGTTAATATTCATGGATATGCATATGCACTTCCATCTTGTGTAGGCTATGAATAGTGCTGATGAATGTGTAAAGCAGCTCCCAGGTACCATGCTTCTTACAGGTTTATAGCGATTGCACGTGCATACCATATGCAAGCAGTGACTTGCACATCAACAGCTGGTCTTCTTCTTGATCTGCCCACTCACCCAAACTGCTCTAAGAAAATCAGCTGACATCCACATGGTGCAAATCCAAATATGGGTGTTTGAGTACATTTGCTGAAAGCTTATTCTGTACCGCGCATACCAGAGCCTCCCCCCATAACAAGAATGGGCACTGTGCCGCCAGTATGCTGGAGAGTGCATCATGGTTGATCAACACTCAAATTCGTGGGAATGGTTACAGGGAAAGTCATGCTGCTCGACGTACTGTGAAAGAGAGCACACCTCGTGTATTGGCTGTAAGCCTCATGCTGAATGCTTGGCGTTGTGCTGCTGCAGGCACTGTTGTCTATGAGGGCAATTTCTTGGGACGACCTGTTGCAGTCAAGAGGGTATTGAAGGAGTTTGCTGACATCGCAGCGAATGAGAAGGACATCCTCATCCTGTCCGATGAGCACCCCAACTTGGTTCGTCTGTTCGCGATGGAGTCCGATGACGAGTTTGTCTACCTTGCACTGGAGAAGTGTCAGATGAACTTGTCCACATTGGTGAGCTCAAAAGGTAAGGGCTGCGCAGGTTTAAGTGGGAAGCTGTGTCTGCTATGCTGCACACACGATCAACAAATGCAAACATCAACAGATAAGCTCAATGCAGTGATGTTTGCAGTATCACCATAAGGTGTCATTGGAATACATCTGTGACAGCCGTTGCAGTTTCGAATGTGGGATCCCTTTCAGATCTTAAGCGACGTTAAGGAATTCAGAGCACCTAGGATATTGGTGCAGTCTGCACTGGAACACTCTTTTGCTTGAGAGAATTGGCGGGAGTTTAGGAGTTTCTTTCACAAGGTGTAGGAAACGTTCACCTTGAACCCATACTTGTGCTTGGTTGTTCTCAATCTGGGAGTTATCCGTACAAGGCAGTGTATTCCTGATGGACAAAATGCAATGGCGCTACACTGCCACAAGCACCTGGAAGGTGTCGAAGGGCAGCAGCATCCACATCAGCATCCCCACTATGTTCATGCCGCCCCTGGCAGTCAACCTGCCGTAAGTACAGTTTAACCGGAAAAGACACTGGAACATAATTAGCCATCGTTGCGCATGTTTTGCTGCCATTGTCAGCCAAGGTCATTGAGAGGGCGACCTTACCCAGGGTATTGGTTCTATCTGTGTCCCTGATGTTGCCGCTTGGTTGAATTGATTGTTTGCCGTGTGTCCGAGGAATGGGTACTCAAGGGAATACTCGAGGGAAGAACATGGGAACAAGGGAAGAACAATCACTGGGGGGCCTGCAGTTTCAGCAGAGAGTTTTGTTGCAAATACAAAGCTGGGAAAGGGGCAGCGTTTGGCCTTGTTTTAAGTTTGTAAGTGGATAGATAAGTAAATAAATGAATAAAAGAATAAACAATAAACAAAACGAACAGGCAAACAAGCAGTTGATGAATGGATAATAATGAAAACACTCGTTTATCGATGTAGTATTTGACTTAGTATGTACTTGTGTTCTTATCTGTACATTTCCCTTGCTGTGCTTGCAGATGGTGGTGAACTGCTGCACACTAGGGATGGGATGCCAACTGAGTACTGTTTGAAGCTTGTCAACGACATTGCCTGTGGGCTGGCTTTTATTCATGCACGGGGAATCGTGCACCGGGACATCAAGCCGCACAATGTGCTGATAAAGGATGGAAGGGCCAAATTGTCTGACATGGGGCTTGGCAGGCGGTTGGTTAAGGACCAGAGTTCTTTCTTCAGTGCAGGCCCAGGTGAGGAAAAGAGGGCTGGTAGAAGTGTTGTGGGGAAACTGTGCAATTCACAATGTAATGGTGCCCACCACCATTGCTCTGTATCCCCTTAGGCTGGGGTAAATGGCTGATATGAGCTCAGGGGCCATCGAGAATACATCTGCCTGGTTGGTGGATTCGCTTGCTAAATTTCTTTGTTTAAGTGCGTATCTAAAGACCAAATGAGTATCCTGCAGACGATTACTGAATGTGGCTTTGGATCCCCCTGCCATCTGGTTGCCAAACTGCTGACTGCAGTTGCGCACCTGCCGTGGGCAGATGTTGGCACAGAGAGTAAAGGTGCACTTCTTTCCAACTTCTGCACCAAGTTTTGAATCCAGGATTTCGCCGTTGTCCTTGCAGTGGAGATGTCCAATTGTGACCATATTGTAAGGAATGAAGGGCTTTTTGCATCATTCGTGCCATGGTTTGCCACATTGTGTGTGTGTGTGTGTGTGTGTGTGTGCCCCAATGCTAGGAATGGAAGCACGCTTGTGGTGGAGATGTGCAATGCTGACACCTCCGCCTGGTTTATTGTTATTGTTGCAGGTGGCAGCTCAGGCTGGCAGGCACCGGAGCAGCTAAAGATCAAAGATGGCATCCCGTCCCGGCAGACCAAGTCGATGGACGTCTTCTCCTTGGGGTGCGTCATCCACTATTGCCTGACAGCGGGTGGCCACCCGTTTGGGAGCCAGAGCTATGGACGGGACCCCAAGATCCTAAAGGGCGACCCTGAGCTGAGCGGGCTGGACAAGCTCCCCTTGGCCAAGCACCTGATTTCGGGCATGCTTGAGAGCGAGCCAAGCAAGCGGCCGAACATGAAAACGGTACTTGCACACCCCTTCTGGTGGACCAAGCGGAAGCAGCTTCAGTTCCTTATTGATCTCAGCGACAGGTGGGTTGCCATTGTGTGCCTTGACTCTGTTTGGCACGATGGTTGCCAGTCATCAGTGCGTGTAGCCCTGACATGGTAAACGATGGGAGTTTGAACGATGTGTTTGTACATGCCATCAATTGAGTAGCTGGAATTGCCACGTGGCTCTGAATCTATTGCGTGTTACACAATCTGTATTGATGTCCAGAAGGAACAGAGAATAAGAGCTGACATTCTCTCCCAATGTGTTATTGTGATGTGCTTGACGCAAGCAAATAAATGGGTGTGCTGCTGAAAGCCATGTGTGATGCTTGTCATCGCTTAAGGCCATCTGTGATGCTGCTTAGGATTGAAAACGAAGACCGTGCAGAGGACAAGAGTCTGCTGCGTCTGCTGGAGAGCTATGTGAAGGATGCCACTGGTGGCAATTGGGGGGCACGCATTGACCCCAAATTGATCTCCAACTTGGGGCAGTACCGCAAATACACCTACACTAGCCTGAGGGACCTCCTGAGGGTCATCAGGAACAAACACAACCACTTTAGGGAGATGTCAGAAGACCTTAAAGTGCTGCTGGGACCCATTCCGGAGGGCTTCTTGGGGTGCGTTCTTTTCCGGTAGTGGCTGAGCTCAGTTCGTGCAGTTATCATGGAACAAAAAGCCGATTGTTATGTTGGCCTTCAGGCATTTCTCGACACATATTTCTAGAATATCATGCACAATTAATTGGCAATGGGGAGCATTGATGAAACATTTTGTCTTGCCCTCATGTGTTGGCCTTTCCACTTGTACTGAGAATCAGTGTTTCGTTCCCACTTGTGGGCAGACACCACCTGCTGTGCACGCATATGTTGTCTGCTGACTTTTAGTCATAATGGGTTTCGATTAATATATGAAGTCTTGTGTGAAATCAAGGCTCTGGGGCAACTGCCCATTCGCAAGGATGTCTCGTTCTGGATTCTCCGCTTATGCATTCTGAGAGGCTGTTGTTTGTACATTGTCAGGTACTTCACATCACGCTTTCCAGAGTTGTTGATCGCCACATATGCTTTCGCCCTGGAGCACTGCTCACAGGATTCCCCCTTGGACAAGTACTTTCCTGAGGAGCTGCGCTGTGCGAAGTCCCCCTCACAGAATGCAGCCAGCCAAGGCGGTGGCAACTCTGGAACAGGCGCTGCTCACGGCCAGACCTCCATGTTTGCATTGGCCCCTGAGCTCCCACAGAGCACCAATGACGAGTCCAGCACCGGTTTCAAGGCTTGGGCTTCATCTGTCGACTCAGGCACGAATGGGAGGGTTTCGCCACCAAGTCAGAAGCCACCAACCAACAGGCAGCCTGATGATGAAATCTCTCTGCGCCCAGAGAAGCCCAGGTCGAGGCCAAGGCCAGCGATCAGTTTGACAGAGGGCAGCAGAAGCAGGTCGGGCCCCTTGCCCCCTGGCCTTGGGCTCCCCCCGACAAAGAACATCAGCCTGTTTGACGAGGACCGAAGCAGGTCGAGCATGCTGCCCCCATCTTTTGGCGGCTCGCCTCCCCGCAGCACCATCAGCCTGGCAGAGGATGGACGCAGCAAGTCTGTCTTGCTTCCACCCTCCATCGGGGCCTCCCAAGGCCAGCCAACCATCAGCATCGCCGAGGAGGGTCGCAGCAGGTCTGGCCCGCTGCCACCCGGCCTGGTGATTCCACAATTCAGGGGTCCCATGGCAGAGGATGGTCGCGGCAGGCCCGACCAGGGCCTATCCCCACCTCGCGGAGCGTTGATGGGTGACGACTCCCGGAGAGGTGGTGGATCGCTTTCTCCAGGCCTCAACCTGGGCAAGAGGATGGTTCCCATCGCAGACGACCGCAGGACCTCGTCCGGGCTGCTGTCGCCAAAACTCGGCCCGCTGAAGAGCGGAACGGGCACCCGATGGGACGATGTCCTCAACATCATCAACCTGGATCAGGCATCGCCGGAGGAAGGTGCGAAGAAGAGCGGTTTGACAGAACTGATGGATCCGCCCTCTGGGCCGACTTCGCCAGTGAGCGCCAGATTGTCGAGCAGGGGTTTAAATGGGGTCCGCACGAAGAGCGAGCCCAGGTGGACATCTGGTGTCGGGATGGAGAGGTCTATCAGCCTGATGGACAGCGGTGAACTCAGTGTCGGTTCCCCGGGATCCCGAACGGGTCCCAAGGACTACAAGGAGCTGCAGAGCCCTGTGAAACCGAAGTCAGCAAACCAGCTGCGGCCGGACCTGCCCGTCGTCGGCTGGGAAGAGGACCATGAGAACGACACGAGCACAGTCCTCAGCTTTCCGCACAGGCCTGGTCAACAGGTGTGCGACTTCTACGTGAAGACTGGATTCTGCAAGTACCATGAGCGTTGCCGTTTTGACCACCCAGATGAATATGCCGTGCGCTTGAACGAGGACGGGCTCCCCATTAGGCCCGGGCAGCAGGTCTGTGAGCATTACAAACAAACGCACGAATGCAAGTTCGGGGGTGCCTGTAAATTCAACCACCCGAACATGAAGCCCATTTACGCTGGATCTGAAAGGGCCGGCTCAAACGCTGCCCTTTCTTTCTGAGAATTGGCCAAGCGCAGGGCCTGGCTGAGAATTTTGGGAAGTGGGGGCCTTTTTTCTTGCCGTATTGCGTCAGCCGTGCCTTGGCTAGTAGATCGTGCAGTGCTGGCTATACATAGGTAGGGACTGCCGGGCCGGAACGCATTCTTTTCCAGCAGTGCGCTGCCGTTGCAATTTTCCCTGGCAGGTGTTGTGGAGCGAGTCCAGCGGTGTGGCAGGTGTTGCTGTGTTTGTGGGGGATGTTGTGCGGGCGTTGCAGCTGTCAGGCAGTGGTGCGCCTGTTAACCTGTATTGGCTATCGGCAGTTTTTGTATTGGAGCAAGGAGTCGTCATTATTTTTCCCTTTTTCGGTCGCCTGTACAAGTATAGATGTGGTGTAAATAACCTAGAGAACAACGCTGCGGATGGGTGGGCGCCCTTTTCTGGCGCCTCCGCATGTAAAACCGAGCCGCGCGGGTGTCGAACTGGTGGCTGCCACCGTCGCATAAGTGGGGCAGAACATTGCTTGACCCATATTTAATACCAAAGGCATGAGCCGAGCAGGAGGGTGTAGTGAATGGCTCGCTGGGTTACATGGCGAGGGAGATGGTTGAGAGAGGGGACGGCCCAGCTGTTCGTGGTCTTGGGCGAGTACGGATGTTGTTCATTCTCTTGTGTGCAAGAAAGAGATAAAGTCCTCTATCGGTGGATGCGTCGGGTGTTCGCCTGTTTGGTGGGGACCCCAAGCAGGTGCGCTTGCTTGTGTCTGCATGCTCGCGCCGGGCAGCGCCACTTGGGATCATTGGTTTTGGTGACGCACAACGGGCTGAGTCATATTTCCAAGCAAGTCGACAAGCCAGATGCCATAGGACGCTCCTACATGCATGCAGCGCGTCCCAGCGACCTCCACAGACAAATGCAGATGTTGACGCAATCAGCAGTGCGGGGGCCTGCGCAGCAAACGCCTTGTCCAGACGCCTTCTTTGTTCGCGTTGTTCTCGCCAAATAAAGTAGACTTTGGCACACGCCCATCTGTCAGTTGCTTGGGACCGATGCCCACATTCGCGCGGGGGCCTCACCACCATTCCACAGTTGGGCTGGCCAGAGTGCCTGGCGCTTGTGAATGCGCATGCGGCACAGAATGTCCGATACAATCAGTTCTTAACATGGACTAGCGGAGGTCATTTTCAGGTCCAGCGTGTGCTAGGATGTTAAAGAGTTTCAGGGTTTCAAGTTTTTAGGTTTTTCGGCTTTAGGCATTTAGGCATTTAGGCTTTTAGGTCGCTAGCCCCCTTCATGTCCGGAAATGACAGGTATCAGACAATCCCCCTGAAGATAGGGCGAGAGTCTTCACACAAGGGTTGACGCCATGTTGATTTTGCCACCCAATTCAACCTTAACCAAGGCTGCGGCAGCCTTGGTTAGCCAAGGCCACTTGGTCAGCCGTGGGCAGCCCACGGCGGGGGGGGCAGGGGGAGAGGTCTAAACAACTGCCTTAATGTCGCAAAATCGATGGAAGGTAACGCTCAAATCGCCGTTGGTCGTGTGTCTAATTCTTCGACTCAACGGTCTACCACAAGACGAGAACAGCACACTGCGGGCCTGTCATACCCGTCAGAAAGATCGGTGTGGCGAGCCGCACATACACGCACCGAATGGGCCAGCAGACGGTCAAAAACAAAATTTTCCATGATGGTTCTGTAAGAGGCAGGCAGGGCCCAAGGTTGGCAAACCTTGAAGGTAATAATTGGCAACGGATTGCAGCAGAGCAGAGCTTGAACAACATCATGCATCAAAATCAGTGTCCCAATTAATGGTAGAAGAGCGCCAAAAAGAGATCATCTCCATTTCCGGACCAGAAAACCTCATGTTTGCTACTCCAGAATGAATGGCGTCAAAGGTGCCTGGCGAAAGACGCACCTTTATCTCATCTGTGCCAAGATTGCACTGCATTATGCCGAAAAACCAACTGTGTGGGATGGCCCGGTATGCGCCACAATGCCAGACACAAAATAGCGATGCACAACATTATTGATGTTATGGCTTAATAAGCCAATGTCATTAGATTTGTGCACATGCGCTGGAGCAATTCTGCATACTGAGACAGCTCAATCCATTGCCTCAGGCTTTTTTCAACGTTTACGTTTATGCTTTTGCTTTTACATTTTTACGTGCAAAAACGTAAATTTGCAAAAGGCCTATTTTAGGGTTATTTGTACGTTTTTGCGGCTCCCTGGGATACCCAGGTTACACGATGAAAGTTGCGTACAATGATCAGACCTGCGCCATCTCCAGCACCGGCAACACAATGTCCACTTCGCCCTTGGCAAGGGCGATAATGAAGTTGAACAAAAACTCGTTTTCTGCCTCTCCCAAGGCGTACGCCAGACGCGTCTCGATACCGTTCTCCAGACTCTGTAAGTCTGTATGTACTGTACTTATGTAAACCAGGCAGTTTTTGCGTTGTACTTCGAAGTACGTAGTACGTTGTACTACCAAGTATATACGTATTTTTACGCATTTTTACGTGTAAAACGTAAAAACTATTTTTACACGTAAAGACGTAAATACCATCAGTTTTTACGGCGTAAAAACCAAGCCTGCATTGCCTAAACGGCTTGAAGGTTGATGAGGAATACAATTAACTATTTTGTTCATACGTTTCCACCAAGGACGACGTTGGTGGGCTGCGTTGATGATTCAAATCAGTCGCAATTGAATTCAAACGGGTTTCTGGCCCCTCCAGTGACTTGGTTCAGTGAAAGTACGCGGTTTCCAAGGGCCGTCAGTATGGCGCCCTTGGACTTTGGCGGGCTTTGGCGGGGCTGAGCCGGGGCGGCTATTTAGGCTCCCACTTCGCTCCTTTTCCTATCTTGTTTCGCACCCGGGCCTCCCTCCCTAGAAAGTGGAGTACGGCTGAATTGAGGGAGACAGAGGGAAGGTGTGGAAGGAAGCAAATGGTTTAGGGGGTTGACTCAGGGCTGAGTCACAGGAGAAAAGTGGCATGAAGTATGTGCGAAGCGAAAGGGCAAACTGTTAAGTACGGGGACTTCGGGTATGTGAGCAGATTGTGATGGACACGTTTTTGTACGTTTGCAAATGTCTTGTCGTCCTGGGAACATGGCTGGGTGGGTTCAGGAGACCGGTCAGGTGGAAAACAAATATAACGACAAGAAAAAATAAGTGGGAGAAGATGCTGCAAAAGTTTAAAGGCCTGGTGATCCCCTTGGAGTTCAGGTAGATGGCGAAACACTGCGGTGCTTTCCAGAGCTTTCCAGCTCTGGAAGGCTCTAGCCTTCCAGACCCTCTAGGCCAGAGGGTCGGGGACGAGCAGCTACTTTGTGGTTGAAAATCTGTCACTACGGCATTGTCGCGAAGCCACATTAACCTGGCGTGTGTTCTGTGCTGGAGGTCCAATGACCGTAGCACGTGAGCTGGTGAATGGCGAACAAAAACTTAAATTCGCCATCGCAATGTCGTGAGGTGGCCTAGCTTGAGATGGTGCAAGAAGCCCCACCAAAATGTCTACGTCATATTGACTACTGCTTAATACTTCTCTAGAGCTGCTCATTTAAGTCGTTACATAGCGATATTGGTATGCAGGCTTGGTCTTTACGGCGTAAATACTGTTCTATTTGCGGCTATTTACATTTAAAAATGTTTTCTAGGTTTTTGCGGGTAAACAGCCGTAAAATTGAGTATAAATGAGAACTGTGTACTTAAAGACAGTACATACAGACTTAGGGAGTCTAGAAAGTGGCATCTAGACGGGTTGAATATGCGCAAGATGATTTTGATCGGCGACGTCGTTGTCCTTGCTGAGTGTGATGTGTGCGCTGCATTGCCCGTGCTGGAGAGAGTGGAGGATTGATCGTTGATTGGCACGTCATCGTGTAATATGGGCGTGTTGACGAGCCGTAGATATACGTAAATATGGCCGTTTCTCTATTTGCGCGTTTTTACGCCGAAAAAACTAAACGTAAAAATGGAGACGCAAACGTAAAAGATGAAGCCTGTTGGTATGCAACAGTAGTATCTGTCGTTGTACACATCGATGCATACAACTTGTATGTTGAACAGTAGATACTGCTGTTGCTCTACTGTCATTATTCAACAGTATTTGACTCCACGCTGTCGTAACATGGAATACAGCGCCATGAGCGAACATGAAAATTCAAGCTATGGCTGACACAACTGCAGCGCTAAATCCACCGCGATCGGCACACTGCAGCCCAAGAAGCAGCTGACTTGCAGTGCGCATCAGCGCACACCACCAACCCGGTTGCAAATAGCACGATGCACTGGTGAGCAAACACCCCAGCAGCTCTGATACTGTAACGCTCTGGCCGCATGCTTCCCGCACACCACGCTTGCGTGCAGGGCACAGAGGGGCGGCCGCGCACCACGGGCATCTCATATGGCGATGTGGTCTTCCACGCTGGACCCTTCGATTGTGCACAGGCCCTGTTCGATGCACATGACCAGGCGTGGCCTGAACACGCTCCCATGCAATTACTTCACAGGCAGCTACCCGTGCAACCCTTTTCTGCAGAAAAGGGCTAATCTCCCGGCAAGAAACAGAACCATCCGGTGTTACTGCACCAGGTCAAGAAGAACAGCAACAGCAACGGTGTACACAAGATGGGGATACTGCGGCGGGGATTCCCGCAAACGGACACACCAGCATTGCATGTGCGCTGCTGTCGCTCAGGCGCTTACGCTTGGGCTCCGCTATTCTCGCTGGAATCCCTTCGGCTCTGCAACTAGGGGACCACTCAAACAATTTCTTCAGACGGGCGATCCCCGAAACCACACTGCGCACCTGCGCGCGAATGCGACCGGCGACTCTAAGACATCGGAGATTTCCACTGCGCGGCCAGCTGGCCGATGAAACACCCACCCACCTAATCAGCACCCGCCCACCTACACACACGCGCGCGCGCGCGCCCGCGCACACACACACACCCCTTCGATTTCATGCCTGCCGCCGGTGGCCTCACAGCGCTGCAAAGTGTTAAAGGGTCCACAAGATGCATCTTACTCTTGCGAGCACTGTCGTGCTCCTCTGTATGCTGTGGTTTCCTGCGACTGCAACGCAACTTGACACACGCCCACACACCCACACAGGCCTCCACAAACCCACGCGGCTCCCGGAAACGCACGCACCCCCCGACGACACCTTCCGGCCGCGCGCCGCCCGCCTCCCCCGACCGCGCTCCCGGCAGCCGTAGCTGCCGCGCAGCTTCCCCATGGACGCCGCCGCGCAGGTGCACCCGCTGGACCCCGGGGAGCCGGGCCCCTCGCCGTTCACCTGGCAAGACGAGCCCCCGGGCGGCGGTCAGGGCCTGGACACGCGGAGCAGCATCCTGAACCTGGAGCCCCTGCAGGTGGCCGGGTACACCACTCCCCGGCTAGGGGGGGGCGAAGCGGGGGACAGGGCAGGGGGCCTGAGGGGCAGGGGGGACACGGCGAACGTGGAGGAGGCCGAAGGGGGGAGGCCAGCGTGCGGCAGCGGCAGCCCCAGTAGCACGGCGCCCAGCTCGGGGTCGTCCAGCGGCCATTCGGCGCGGGCAAAGGTGAACGGACCTCATTCTTGAACTCCTTCGCCCTCAGGGCGCTTCACGGGCGGGCGGGGGTCAACCGAGCGGTGGTCGCCGGTAGAACGCCGCGGGCGCGTCGTTTGGGGAAAGTTGCTCGGCTTTGTGTGCAAATCGACGCGGCGGGTTTGCGGCCAGGGAGGGGGGGGGAGAGGGGGCAGCGCGGGGCGGCACGGCGTGGAACGCGTGGTTTTGGCGATGGGTGTTGCGCAGCTGGAAGGGGCCGGGCGGGGTTCGGAGCGCGACGGTTCCGGAGGGGGAAGTCGGCGCTCAACTCGCGCACCATCTCCTTGCAGCCGTGTTCCGGGAAGAAGGGTCGCTGGGAGCGCTCGAGCTGGCGAACCCGGAATCGAAGCCCCTGGGAGTCGGTTTCGCCACGCCTTGCGTTTGACCGTGGTCTTTTCGCGACACCGGGGTTCAAGGCGTGGTGGCGGCCGGGGCATCTTCGACCCATCAGCTACTCGCTGTCTTTGTGGGGAAGCACGCTGTGACGTCGTCTTGCGCTCCTTCTCCGCGCTGGGCGGCCATTGCTCTCTTCCGCACATGAATCGCGCCACCCCAGCGATAGTTTCGTTTTCGGTATCCTGAGATGTTCACAGCCGACCGGCGAGAAATCGCCTCCCGAAGACTTTGGGAGCAACCCGAAACAAAGTAGGCCAGCAGGCGCTGGAAGGGGGCGTGCACAAAACCGATGGATTCAAAAAATCGGATAACATCTCTGTTCTCTGCTCACTGCCCATGCTTTTGTGAGTTCGGCAATAGTACATTGAAGTTTGTGCGCATGCGCCTGAGGCATGTGTGCGCAGGAGAATAATTGGGTTGACGGGGGCCCCTTTATGACAATCTCATGCAGGACGGCTGTGACTCGGCGGTCCAATTTTAGCACCCCCTTTTGCAACTCTTTATTTAAGTTCTTTGGAACAGCAGCATTTCAAATTTGCAATTCTCTAGCCAGTGGATGGCTGCCGTGGAAACCAATACAAAATGCTGTTTTTCACATTCGCGGCGGCTTTCTCAAAGAACTCATGAAGCCCCTCCCGAAGCCCTTCAATGGTTCCATCACACCAAGGCAAAATGGTGGGGCCTCTTCTTGGCAGACTGTCGCCACTTGGCATCGCATGCATTGCACAGTTTTGTCCCTTTCAATTCGTGGTGCATTGCAGCCTCACAGCTCTCAGCATGTTTGCCCTGTGTTGCACTTGACGTCTGCCAATTTTTTAAAATGCAAAGAGCACCCGGCACGCGATGGCACAGGACTGAGTGCATGACAAGCAGAGGGCACATGGTCCAAACAAACCATTGGACATCGCAAATGGGGCCCTCAGATGTGGCCTTTTGGGCTTGAAGAGACATGCAGCGAGGCTTCTAAGGCATTCCAAAGGCCAGATATTTCATACATGCTTCCGTCATAAAGAAGAAACAAAGGGAACTCGTCGGGCACACCAACCGCGCGGTAAATCTCGTACTCACTACAAGTACCCGCCACTAAACCAGGCAAGAATGTAGTTCTTCATGCCATGTTTGCGCAGCCCCTTGCGGAGGTCTCCAGCTTTCGAGTGCAGCGTCGGGCAAGCTTCCGTTCCGTCTTTCGAGCAGGAAAGCACAGTTTCAAGACGGGCGACACTAACTTCATGTTCATACCGGGAGCGCGACTCATCGTGGATCCAGACAGCATGTTCTACCACGCCTGGGTCAACGTCATGCCCTTCATGGCTCTCGTGTCTACATACATGTCGCCGTTCATGGTGGCATTCACAAGCGTCGCCCACATTGGTGAGGGGACCAGGGATAAGCGCAAAATCTGTGCGTTTCTGTTGGGAAATTTTTCATTGCGTGCATTTCTACCGGATGCATGGACACGCTACTACTCTTATCGCATTAAGTAATGCGCCATTAGATTTTAACGATACAACCAGCTAACGCACGCTTCAATAATAAATTGTTTCTTATGTATTAAATACATGTAAAATATATTTCATACAAAATGCACAGCTAATTATGTAAATTTCTTCCGAGAAGAGAGTGTGATTGAACTGATATTTAGCCGCAGGTGCCCAGCACAGTTACAAAATCACATGCTCGAAATAATTTACCACAAAAATTTCTGTATTGGAGAAACTTTTTCACCTTTTTTTAGGTTGGAATGGCGAGCGATAACGCAATGGAAATGAGAAAAGCTTAAGCGAAGCGCCCGTTATTTGTCTTAGGCAGGGAAGCTTAAACATAGAAAATTACAATTCAGCATGCAATGCCGTAAAACTTCTCCAAGATGCGTTGACAATGTGAGGCTCCGAGGGCCAGCCGCACGTGAACATATTTGGTAGGGAATTTTCTATCCAGCATATGCAGATTGACCATGTTCTAGGAACATAAGGTGGGATTATTTTTTAAGCATTTACCCCCCACTGAGTTAAGGTGCGAGGTTTGCATTACGCGGCAAGCAACCGGCACCAGAACCAGATGAATTGAAATTGGCGGCAAACCCATCTGCACCGCAGCGGTCTTGTATGCCAGATATCAGTCCAGGACGCAGGTCTGGCGGGTATGCCGCCGGTATCATAGAAGACTGCATCTGGCGTCGACACCACGCAGGGCGACATGGCATAGATATCGTTGCTTCCATCGGAGGCGCCACCAACAAAGGCGGAGGAATGTCCGATACCTATCAATTCCGGATATGAAGGTCACGAAGGTCATGAAGGGTACTAGGGAACCCAAACCCTAAAATCTAAGCACCCTAAGCTCGAAAGTAACCTTTGCCACCTTAATGACCCTCGTGGCTTCACGACCTCGATTACCTTCATGAACTTCATGACTTTCGTCACCTTAATGAATTCATGTCTGTAAATGAAGGGTATCGGACATTTGGAGGCAATCAAAAGACAAGGGCGAATTAAATCAAACCAAACAACCTTGGATTTCAACGTTCGAATGATAAATTTTCCTCTTTTTTCAAAATTTCCAGTTTTAAACAAGAAAATACAGCTATAGGCTTGATATCATGTGGCATCTGCCTTCTTTCCCTGCATAAATGTGGTGATTCCTATCACCGAACGTGGTAGATGTCAGTTGGCCAGCTGATAGCTGACGCCGGCAAACCAAAAAAGGACTGGATAGAGGTATCTATCCATAAATTGTTAACAAGTTATGGTGTCGATTCACTGATGCGACTCATCACTGGCTGTCTAATTGAACGGTGTGTAGTTGTTCTCATGCAGGGGTTGTGCAGTACGTCGTTTTCATGATAGACTTCGTCTTCCTAGTGGACATGCTGGTGGCTGCTCGGCTGGCCCACTACACGTCGTCCGGGGAGCAGCTGGTCGTGGAGCAATGGGCGGTGCTTAAGAATTACCTCAGACGTCGAGTGTGGTTCGACTTGGCCATGAATTTTCCGTTCATAGAAGTGGTGGCCCTACTCAAGGGGACGGTGATCATCACAGACGGTGCGGGATGTCCACACCACTCATGAAGCATGGCACCAACATTGTGGGTCCGGCAACGAGGATTCAAGGTTTTTGGATCAAATGGCTTCATCCAGTCCTAATGGGTCACATGACTTGATCATTTTGAAATGATCGGGCTTGTTATTCACGTTCGTATTTACGATTTCACGTTTACGCTTTTAAACAAAAGTGAATTTGCGGAAGAGTCTATTTTACACCTTTATTTACGTTTTTGCGGCTCGTTGTAGCACCCAGGTTACATGATAAAAGTCGGTAAAATGATCAGTCTTCCGCCCCCTTGAGCACCCGCGACACAGCGCCCACTTCGCATTTGGCAAGGGTCACGACGGCGTGGGGCAAAAATTCGTTTCCTGACCATTCCAGCGCGTCTATCTGCCACTCCCCGGACTCACGAAGGCTGTATGTCCTGTCCTTATGCACGTACATAACGTATACAAGGGGCTATATTTACGTTATATTTACGTATTTTTGCGCGTTTTTACGAGTAAAAACATAAATTAGATCTGTGTTTACGGCGCAAATAACAAGCCTGGCAATGACAATGTGCGATTCTTAGTACGCACTATTCACGCGTGATTCGCTGCTGCATTTCTGCTTGAACACAAAGATATATCGCCTGAAATCATAGATCCAAGTTTCATCATGTATTACTGAACATTTTGAGAACACCATGGACCATGGTAATAGGAAAAAATATAAATGAATTCTCCCTGTATGGTTATGAAATTTCCAAGTAATATTATGTTGCCGTATTGGGCAAATGTATGCTTTCCAGTTTGATCGACAGCAGACCAGCAGCTGGCGACACTGCTGCGCAACATTCCCAAAGCTGCGGAGCAACTTTGCGCAAGGTGTCATCTGAGTTTCTCCAATTCACTTGTTGCGCAGAGGATGTCTTCGGCTTTGTGGTGGTTCTGAGGCTGCTCAGATGGGAAAAGATATACAATTTCCTAGTGGGGCTCAACTTGAACGTACGCAGTGCCAATGACAAATTCAACGAGAACATTATTCTTGAGCATTGTATTTTTTGAGCCTGTTTGTTTATATATTTGTATGTCTATATTTAAAAATGCCTGGGGGTTTGTACTGATTGAAAAGTTCCCAGGCGCCTAAAATCCTAATACTTAAGATGCGCTGGACGAGAAATTATCGAAAGGAGCATAATTGTTAATGAAACTCAAAATATAGTGACTTCGAAGCACAGGCACCTACCGCCAATTGTGCCCAAATAATTCTATGCTGACCTCCGAGAGAAAAGCATTCAATAAATGATCACACCAGTGAAGCATAGTATTGACCAACAAACAAAATCAGGGGAATATAATGAAGGCAAAATGCAACGAATAAGGGAAACTACATGTTATATCAATTGATTTCACAGAAAACAACTGAAATGGAATCATGTGGTTTCACTTAATAGAATGGTAATCTTAAGAGCGCGGATAGTCCGTGGATCACACGCCGTGGTCCATGCGGGAGCTGCTGTATACAACAGGCACTCGCCATCTGCTGCAGTTTGACGAATGGGAATAAACGCACTTTCCGCCATTACACAACACAATACAGTGATGCATAAATTGAGTCAACTTATGTCGTCAGGCGACTTACTGCTGTTAATTAAAAGGGAGTTTGTCGCCGTCATACTCATTTTAGCTGCATATGCATTTTGCAATCGGCCAGATTCATTGGTGAAATGGCGTAAAGGAAGACCGGTTGTGGTGAAAGTATTTGGTATCATTTAAAATATTCGAGCACAGTTCCGCTTTTATCGGCAGCTGTGTGGTATGGGCGATATTTTGACAGAGCGTACCCTTCACCTGCAAACATGCGACGACTTTCCAATCACATTATTTTCTCTAATGTTACGCACTCACCTCACTGCCTAAGTCTCCAACATGGGGAAAACTCTTCTAGAGTTTCAGTCAGTCTCAGTCACTCACAATTGAGCTCGACAAGAATTGATTATCCAACTTATCTTGCACAGTGGAGCAGTGTCGACGCTCATTAGCTACTTATTGTATTTGTAATATGTATCTGTAATATGTATGTAATACGTATTTTCGTTCATCTTGTTGAGCGCGGTACCAGCGATGGCGGCACCGTGCGGTCCACGATGCAGGCCGGCCGGCATCTTTATCCTTCATTGCGATGTGACAACAATTTTCCATCGAGATTTGGGCAGACCTCGCGCATTAACGATTTCAATTGGCCATTGCCTTGGCGATGAAATGCCGCTGATCTGTGAACCCGAATCTCCCCATGCAGACAGGCATCAGCTATTTCGGCGTCACGGTGATAAAGCTCGTCCTGCTGTTGACGCTGGTGTGCCATTGGTCCGGGTGCGGATTTTTCTTCATTGCCAAGTTGGAGAATTTCTCAGAGGACACGTGGATAGGCAGGTTTGACGCCAACTTGAAGGCAAGTGCATATTGACCATTAAAGGGCAAAATGCCAAGAAAGTGGCAAGAAGAACATGCAATGTATTAACATAACCTGGCAGATGTAGGCCCATGATCTCCAAGTTGCTAATGTCGCAAATTGAGGGCAAGCAAGAAAAGCCCAGTGAACATGCGTTGTCATAATATCGCATGTGTGAAAAAAAAAACTCCAGTAAGCGTACAGCATGGATGCCATCGGACAGAGCGCAGGAAAAATAAAAAGGATATTTCGCGGCAAATCATGTAGCACCACCAAATAGAAAGAGCAGTACTTCGTCACTATCAAGAGAAATTCTACTGTAAATTTTCCGTGCTTTTATCGATGCAGCTTCTATGTTGAAAATCTCTTTTGGTTATCATTGTGACACGCATGGGGATTCGGCACCAAAATTTTGCTTCCCACCTCCAACCCTGCACCCTTTCCTGCAGTTTCCCAATATTGAAAAAAATGCATAACGCACATCCCTTGAATGCGCAAACGTTTTATCAAGTGTTTCATACGGAATCCGATAATCTGATGGCTCAGATGAGCCTCATATTGGACCGCCTATGAACTTTCATGACAGTTGGACTCAGTTGGATGCAACAGCGTTGCATTTCCACTGACAAAAATGCATTATGCACTTCATTTATGGATGTGGAAGTCATGGAATTTCTTGGGCAAGGGCTGCTAGGCGTATGTCTTTAGGGCCTTCGCAGATTTCACGACATTCGTCACAGCTTCATTGCCTTCGCATTCGAAATGACGTGTGTCACCCAGACGTCGTCTCAATGAATGCGCATCCAGTCAGTGAACAGGCTTGGTTTTGACGCCGTAAAAACTGATCGTATTTACGTTTTTATGCGAAAAAATATTTTCTACTTCCTCCGTCCCATATTAATTGTCGTCTATTTGAGAGAGAAATCTAGTCATGAAAACAGCATCCAAATTACAAATGGAGGTCAGAATCGGAAAGATTGGGTCTCAAAACCCTTAAGTTCGAATTTTCAAGAAAAAATATTTAGTTCTCAGGCCTATGAGCTGGCCCCCAAAATTGCCTTGACACAGTCCAAAAAATGCGCGTTCAATTTCCGCGGACTTGCAGGCCCCCCTGGTTTGGGGGCGCTCCCGTGCCTAGGGTTTGCAACGCCAATGGTTGCCACCTTTGGGGCAAAGGATAGGGTGCAGCACGTGGCATAGCACTTGCCAAACACATTCAAACATGACTTTATCCTTGTCTCAAGCAGCCATCGTCACAGTGTTGACGATACTAGAAATCGCCGGTTTTGTCGATCTCCGATGGGCGGACCTCCAACGAGCGGAAAGGCCAACGTAAACAACCTTGAAGCCTAGGATCAGTGCGTTCTGTCGCTCCAAGGCTGTTTGGTAGCCTTGCTCGGATATTTCGCCTTAGTTGATGCTTGAATCGGGACTTGCATGGGCCCCTAGGCTGGAAGCCCCAAAATTGCCATTGTTTGTGGATACAGTGCCAAATGCTTGTGCGCAGTACACAATCCATTGGAACCTAGCAAGACTCCATCACTCTAGAAGACCCGAATTCACCTTTGTGGCCATCCCCCTTGCGCCCAATCCTCTAAAGTTCCGAAACAAGGACATGTCGCCATTCCCGTGGCAATTGCCAATTCACTAATTGTTCGTGCCATATCGAGGTGATAGCCATTACCATCTCCGGCTCCTAGTTAAAAGGATTGGGAGACCTCCCTCAGTTGCTTTGACAGTGGCAAAAGAGCTCGAAAAGTCTTGACCAAAAAAATTTGCATATGAAACGTCACTCCGATCCCCCCAGATCAAGCCTAAATTAATGGTGCGAACCACGGCGAGTTCGACGATCAATGCATTCGAAACACGTTTTCTATCACCATACCTCTTTGCAAGCACCCTAATGACCTCCACTCTGAACAGCATGAATAGTTTTGCAAGGACGAGTTTGTTTCGCTACCATGAAGGAGTGCTCCTCAAAACAGCCAAAAACAGCTGTTTTCGGCGCAACGTCTAGAAACGACCCTTTTCTGGCCAGAGGACCCTTGCTACAAAGTACTGCCAAATCCTCAAAACTTAATGGATCGACTTGAAATTTTCATGGTACACTCCAACCTCCCAAAAACAACATTAGGGAAAATTTCATTACAAAATAATGCAGGCACAATAGAGAAACAACGTTTCAAAGTCATAGACGACAATTAATATGGGACGGAGGAAGTATGTTTTTACGCGTAAAAACGCAAAAGCAAAAACGTAAACGCAAACGTCAAAACCAAGCCTGCCAGTGAAACGTCATCCTGGTAACATTTTGGCAGTTTTAGCTTCAGCATAAAGGGTTACAAAGCTAGCGCATGTGAATTGCAGTTTCCCTACTCAATAACGCTTCAGCGCCTCCAGATATCTCTGCACCACAAAGCAGTCGGTGCGGCAAGTCATTGGGTTTATTACATTTTGTATTGTGCGTTCAAACGTTGTCTTTTTATGATATTATGGACGGAATGCAGAAACTTATTTGGCCTTGTTTCAGAAAAAAAGTACACTTGTCGTCCAAACATGAAAATAATGCCACCAAACCGTGTGACACTAACAGCGTTTTTGGCAATATATTTTCAACATGGCAAACACTGCATGCAATTAGCAAAGCAGCTATAGTAGTTATGTCTACAAACACTGTAGCTACCTGCAGTGCGGCAGATACAACTCCTTCGCGTGTTCAGCATTTCGTGTTTTTGTCTAACGATTCCCCTCGCTCCGTGTCGAAGGAGCAAGACACTTTTACGAAGTACATCACTTCCGTGTACTGGGCCATGACGACCATGACAACTGTGGGATACGGAGATTATGCGCCGGCCAACAAATTCGAGAGGGCCTTTGCGATGGTGGTCATGCTAATGAACCTTTGCCTCACTGCGTACATCCTTGGTAACATGACGCTCATACTCACAAAGACAGACTCCAAAACGGCCCAATTTCGCGACACGGTGGCGAGAGTGAACAGGTACTTCACCGCGAAGGTAAGGAGAATTCTCGGGCTAGGCGAATGGCGGCGCATGTCCCATGGAAGCGCGTCACCATGTAGTACAAACCCTGTTTGCGTCACACAATTTTCACTTGTTCTGCGTGGTTTTGACAGTGAAATAGATAATGCAGCACTGTAGATTCCTTCAAAAGGTATTTTGGGAATCCAGAACGATATTGGTAGGACGTGGGGTGCAGTCGCGCAGCACATAACGATATGCTGCGCATGAGGACAGTCAGGTTTGGCACCATTTTCCAACCTTGCTTTTGCATGTCCAAGCGAAGGAATTTCTGAATTCCGCGTGAACTTCATAATGTTTTGTAAGGCAGAAAAAAAAATATCGAGCAATTGGTTTCACAGTTGAACTTTCAGTACCAGGAGATTCCTGGCAGGAGCTAACTAACGAATAAAACAAGTACCACGACGTGACCGCGCGTAGCTGATGGTCGAGTTGCAGAGATCACACTGTGCTATGATTTGCGCATCATCAGTCCATACGAATTCTTGCCGGCTATGTAGCTACCGATTGGGCAGAATTTGCGTACTACGCAAACACCGTCTACTAGACGGTGTGGCTGCAAGCGCCGGGCCCGTTCTGAAAATTGGGGTGCCATTTCGTGTGGTTAGTCAGTGCCAGCCGACATACGGGCGGCAGCTCTCTCCCATATGCAGCTGTCTCACGACGTTGCAGATCAGAGGGATGACGTGTTGGACAACTGCCCGCCGTTTATCAGACGACAAGTTATGAAGCACTTGTACATGGACCACATGACGAATTCATACATCTTCCAGGTGAGGCGAAACGTCCCCGGAAGATATTATCTTAACTTAAAAGAACTTTGTGAGATTTTGAGGCTCTTCATTGGCTACGCAGCGCAAATTGCACGCATATTTTGAAAGAAGAGTTCTGAGTACTGATTGACGATCCGCTTTCATTTCCACCATCTTGTGTAATGATTTTAAACACTGAATGCCATTAAGCAACAAACAGATATGGCTTCTGTGTTGTAAAACGTATTGCTGTGAGCTCGTCGGAATTTCCGATATGAATACCTGAACGCAATACCGTATAGTTTTTTTCATTTAGCCGAAACACTACGGCGCCATGGAAATCCTTGAGCTTTGCCGCGGTAGTTAAATTTAGTCAACCTAACTCGAGAAGCATATGCAGCCAAAACGTGGTTGTTTCATACTGAATTAGCCGCAAAAGATCAAATGTTTCAGAAATGTTTCAGAAATACAGAAGTACACTGAGAAAGTCACTTTGTAGCTAGCCTTAAGGCTCTCTAGTTTCCCAGTCATATATGATGACAATTGCGCACTCATTGCCTCACATTCAGTTTGGCTATTTCGAAGATTTTCCTGTCAAAACGCTGCTCCAGAAGGCCCCCCTATGGTCTTTCTTTACGTTTTGGCATGACTCCTTTCACTCGTCGGAATTCAGCATCTTTTGTCATTGGTGTTCGGTGATTACTGGTAGCACGGGCATTTAGGGAGCCAGCCCTTGCCTTTGGGATGATCGCCAAAAGCGCAGGAACGTTGGTATTTCTCAGGAAACAATATTGCTTACTCACGATTAGCCCTTGCTCAATCGGAGAGAAGCTTCTGGGAAACACTGCCTTGCGATGTCCGACAGAAATGTGGTCAATGAGAACATCCATGCACAGGGCTGCGATGAGGGCTTCTTGGAGAAGATCATAAGCTCTTCCTTCATCGACTTCTATCACCCCGGCGCTATGGTCATGGCGGAGGGGGAAATCGCCAACGCCATTTTCTACGTCATCTCTGGCACCTGCAGCTGCCTGGACTCTCAGGGGCGCTGCGTTTGCGTCATGAGAGATGGCATGTGCTTCGGCGAAGAGTGTGTCATTTGCGAGGTTCCCTCGGTGAGAACGGGATACCTGCGGCAGTGTGATGCAGAATTCATTACGATGCAGAGCCCAGTAATGCACGCTGTGCATTGCAGCAACCACCGTTAACGTCGTGTTGACAAATTTGGGTGCATTTACGCCCGCACCCGCACGCCATGCGCAAGTTGGCTTTGCTAATCAAATTAGAAAAGGAACTAAGCAGCATGCATTGCAGTAATCTGTCACGAGTATCTTGAAATTGCCATAGGTGTAAATGATCTTATCCTTCCAAATCAAATTGCGGAATACTGGCGACCCCTGTGTTTTTTTATAGATTGAAATGTGGTATCTCTAGCTATTGTGATGTTCACGTTACCTTGTTGGATGTTTCAGGATCAGCCTAAATCATTCCATTGCTCGCATTGTCCAATGTACTGCGATTTTGTTGGGACGCCACTGCTCGCAATAAAACCATAATCTCGTTCAAAAATTGCCCTTTGATTTTACATTTGACTTTTGATAAATAGCCGGAGTGCTCAAAGTTTCGGAGCAGCACTTCCCATCACGGCGCTAAGAAATAATTCTCTGCGGGTCATAGCCAGTAGTACTGGCCCGGTACAGCCAAAACACTTGTATTATTAAGGACGTCATTACAATATGGCACAAAATTCATGCAATGTGCATATCGGTTTTATGGTGCAACGGTGTAGTCATCGTACAAAACGGTGAGCATGCGACGTGCGCAAATGTCCTTGGACTACACAATTTTTTAACCCGGCAGCTTGTTGCTCATCATCCCCTTAGATTCTTCCTCGCGGCAAAAAAAACCTGCTTTGTCTTAAGTTGTATCTCCCATTTGGTATGGCCCGTCATATGGTGCTCTTAATGCCGCAGTACATGTTCAACAACACATGAGGCATTGTTAGATGTTTGCAGATATGGTCGGTGGAGACGCGTACGTACCTCAAGGTACTGCAAATAGATCGGGCAAACTACAGGGATGCGGGAAGTATGATGCCGCACGGGTTGAGAACGTGCGCCAGAAATGTGTTGATGCACCTCCAGGACATGTGCGAGGAGCAGCAGAGCCCGATCCTCAGAAAGACCCTTCTGCAGGCGAGCGCACTAATTCAGTTTTGAAGTTTGAAACAGAAATTTCGCTGAAAAAAGGCAGCCGCAAAATTACAAGGGAGGTCACAATCGGAAGCACTGTGTTTTAAAATACTTAACTACCAATTTTTCAGAAGAAAAAGCGAGACTTGACATTTTGAAAATCGGTGTGAAAATAGTTTTTGGTCGTTTTGGAGCGGAAATTCGATGTTTTCTAGATGAAAGCCCTGGCTACAAACTGACGCCAAATACTCAATTGCTAACGGATTGAACTAGTTTGCTGATCGCATAGTCCAAGCTTGTAAGCATAGCTTTGGAAGAAATTCTTGTACAAACTCAGTACTTATTATGGAGAAACAATGATCCAGAATCACATATGATACTCAATATGGGGCAATGGAAGTAATTCACTTAATGCATCATTCACTAATACTGCTTTATCTGTAAATTGGAGGAATGTTTAAGGAATGTTAAGCGCGGTGTCTGACATCACCATTGCTGTGCGAAAACGCTTTTGGGAAAAGTAGTTCAGGACTTGGCATTTTAAACCACTTAATGAACGAGTTTATGGAAAAGGCACCACAGAACCATTCCTGCTCATCGCAAAACAATGCAGCTCAGCGCTTGTCTGAGCAGCACAGTCGCACTTAGAGGCATTCATTTGCTGCAGCATTTTGCAATGCGCCACAGATTGCGAGTGTTAACTGAGAGAGAATGCGTATTCGATCTAAATTAAGGGCGCCTTTGCAAAGCGCATCCAGACTACCCATCAGTTGTATGCCAGCTATCAAAAATATCTGTCTTATGTGTATATCCAAGGCCCATGCTAATATTGTGTAATATGTATTTCCAATGTTGTGTGCAGAATCCATTAGTTTATGTTGTTGTTACAAAAGCGCATAAGCGCCTCTGCTGATTCTTGTTTAAAGCACATGAATTCAAGCACAACTCAGCAGCTACCAAGTGCACGGGCTGTGTTTCTTCATTCTGTGACAAATGCAATCCATGTATTTTGATGATGATGATGATGAGCGAGAGCTTGAAACTGCGGACGGTATGCAATTCAGGAATTGCACACCGTCGTTGAAGAAGGACTTCTTCAACGCTGCAAAGCTCATTGCACTTGCAAATTATTTTGCAAATAATTACGAGCGCAGAGTCAACGCGTTATGACCCAAAACGCATTCGAACTGCTGGAAGCTCGTGAAATAAAAAAGGCAATCCATCTGACAGGAAAAACCTATGAAACAATGGCACGAAATGCCTCCCAAACATTTAATACAAGAATCAAATAATCAAATAGTGGCAAGAGTCATTTTGGTGCCAGTTCCTACCAATGACACATTCCGCGGTTACCACAGAGCATGGACCTCCACGCCCTGTTTGATTTTGTGAAGGGCAGTTCCCGCCCATGCCATGAGAGAATGCCTTTGCGTATTCAGGCAGAATCCAATGTGAGCCGCCAACGCATGGAACACATTACGGAGCTCTGCTTCTTGGCCGGGATGAACAACGTTGCCGAGTTTCGGCGCACTGTTAACAGCGACAGGCAGATGGATCCTAACTGGTAAGCACGGATCCGGAAATGGCTGAAGGCACCAATCCCTCATATTATCGCACGCTGTTAGCCCCTGTATTCAATATGGTGGTCAACAGTATATACTGCATATACGGCATATATGCGCACGCTTGGCTTTTACGCCGTAAAAACTGATCGTATTTACGTTTTTACGCGCAAAAATATTGTTTACCTTTTTGCGAGTAAAAATTGCGTAAAAATATTTAAGTACAGCGTAAAAACTGTCCGGTGTACATAAGGACAGTACACACAGATTTACGGAGTCCAGAGAGTGGCAGCTAGGCGCCCTTGAAGGGGCAGAAAACGAGTTTTTGCTAAGCGCCGTCATCGCCCTTGCCAAGGGCGGGGTGGACGCTGTGTTGCGGGTGCTGGAGTTGGCGGAGGACTCATCATTGTACGCAACTTTCATCGTGTAATCTGGGTGTACCAGGGAGCCGTAAAAACGTAAAAATAGCCGTAAAAAAATATACACTTTTGCAAATTTACGTTTTTACGCGTAAAAACGTAAAAGCAAAAAAGTAAACGTAAACGCAAAAGCCAAGCCTTAGTACGCGTGAGGAGCATAACTGAAACTATCGACACATGTCACGAGACGAAGATCGAGATGTCGCGTCCATGTCGAAAACTTGCCTCATCACATTTGCTACTGATTTCGAGCGAATAGGCATCAGTGCTTATCCACTTGAATCGACGGTAATATTCCTGTAAACTCGTTTGCAAATGCATGGACAGTCGAAAGCGCATTCCAGTATACTTTCATTCAAACGAATCCCTGGGATCAGATTTTGGGAAAGATCTGCATGTATTCAGAACTCAATTGTCCGATGTGCGATTTCTATGTTGAAGTTTATGTAATCAGGTGGTCTTGCCACGGGGTGATCTTGGCAGGGCGTTCAAGAAGTATCCGGCTGCCAGCTTCTCAACCTGGGATCTGTGGGTCCAATCGCAACACTGCTTCTCTATAGCGCTTGCTATTTTGAACTTGGCAATAAGAACTCATCATCCCCTTCCCGAAAACCTCATGCTTGAAAACTGCCATATTCCGATTCCAGATTGTGACAACTCCCACAAACAGAAATCAAACCGATTCGAATTGAAGCTTCAAATACAGCTTGAATTAGAAATTTTGAATGAGCAATTTGCGGAAAACGTTAAGTATCGAGGACAAAAATGCCGTGGTTTGCGATGCAAATTACTCAGGAGTCGTGCAAAAAATAATGATGGACTGATGCGCTGCTGAGTCCTCTCCCGCATATGAGTGCATCAGTACTTTACTGAAGGAGGCGGCGCCACACGTATCATGCCCTCCACTTGAAAGTCACAAAATGAATCCGAGTCATAGCGCGCGCAGGCATTCAGGTTCCTGCAGCCTCCACAATGTGCCAGGCATCTGTATGAGCAGCCACAGCTGCCAGATGAATCGAATCAGGCGCATCGTCACCTAATGTATCAGTAGACTCATTCTCGATCGTTTCCGTTCTAGTGCGGAAATGAGAAACGAATAAAGCATAGCATTCGAATTTATCACTTTTGCCATACCAGACCAGCTGGGCACATTTGCTATCTGATCGCCACTGCAGACGCATCTGTTTGCGCCACCAAATACCCCTTCACGACCTTTTTAAGTATCTTAAATGTTTTAGGTTCTCCGCAGTGCCGACTATTCTAAGAGGACGCCACTCCATCTTGCCGCAGCCAATGGGTCCTTCGAGGTGGCGAGGTTCCTCATCGAGGAGGCGGACGTGGACCCAAACGGGAAGGACGCCTACGGCAGGACGCCGCTGCTGGAGGCGGCGATCAACGGCCACGACGACATGGCTGATTACCTGCTGCGGCACGGGGCTAGACTGGAATTGGAGGATTCTGCATCGACGCTCTGCGCACATGTCGCAAGGTGAGGTTTTGTCCGATGCACATCATTTCCAGATGTGCAGCTAATGGAGGAGCCATGTAGGTCAAATAGTGTGCAAAAGCTGCAAAAGTCTGAGATGCAAAAGCCCTAAACTCTGGAAAACGACCTTTCATGACCTTGATGAACTTCGATCCTTTTGTGTCTAAATTTAATGGTATCATCCATTTATGTGCGAATTCCATTTCGATCGACTCGAGTCCGTGTATAGGGTGGCTGAGCAGCGCACCTGTTGGTCGAAATTGCGTCGCCAGTATTTTGAGCGTGCTGCGATCGCGATCACTGTAGCAACTGCGCATATTGAGCCAATTTACACTTGCGATGGTGGAAATAAAGGATTCAGCCTTGCTTCAAAATCCTTCGGAAATCTTTCAAGTACTGATAGCATTTTAGAAGAACTTAGGAATAGATTTACAGCCATGCACCATAGCATGCTGATCTTGCATCTCTCTTTCCCAAAGCTTGGAATCCAAACGAAAAGCCAAGGCGATGGTAGCGGAACTGTGGTGAGATCGACAATGAAGAACCTTTCGGAACTGCTGTGTCCTCGGCTCTCGCATTACCATGGTCGCTGGATGGCACGCAAAGCCCCTGCATGCTTGATGTCGCATCTGACAAGTCACCAAACTCTCCAGGGGGAACCTGCCTGCCCTTGAGAGGCTGCTGAAGGCGGGGGCGGACCCAAACATCGGCGACTACGATCAGAGAACGCCCCTGCACATTTGCTGCGCGGATGGCCTGCTGCCCATGGTCCGAGTCCTGCTGACTTACAGTGCCTCCCACACATCCAAAGACCGGTGGTCCGTCAGCCCCTACGAAGACGCCCAGAAGAGCGGCCACAGCCACATTGTGAAATACATTGAGTGAGCAGAAAATCCCCCCTTGTTGCAATGGCTATTGCCCAGGCAATTCGTTGCCATGCGGCCTGTCAGGCGACTACGGGACAGGCACACACCCCGCTGTGCGCACCTGCCGCATTGTGCGGTTGGAAGCGACTGGTCCAGCGGCAAATATGTGGGAACGAGCACTTGCCGCCATATAAACTACACCTTCATTCGGCACGCCATAAACATTGAACCAATGCACAACCAAGGCACTAATGACCAGGCTGCAAGAAGCCCGCAAGCCGCCACAGCGGTACATTGGAAATGTACATTGGTACATTGTAGATCGAGAAAAATTTTCAGCAGTTTGGATGTCAATCAACTGTGCTTCTGCCCTCTGGCGAACTCATCACCATTCATTTGGTGCTCGGATTCAGCTTAGTTCAGTCAGTTTCAGTGTGCTCACCCAATTAGTAAACGTGAGGAATGCAGCGCACTCACTGCACTTGCGATCCTGAGCCGAGGAGATGCTCTGTTCGTACCTGTCCATGAATCCCGTTGTCCCTGCCATCCGCTCGATCCTGCTTCGTTTGCGCAGGTGCATGCATCTATGCAGTGAAATGGAAAACGACACGCTGAATCATGGATGGCACTTGTCTCCTAAAAGCTGGGAACCTGGAACGAGAAGACGCCAATATGGGCAGTGCGGGGCAGAAGCATGGCTTGAATTGCACTGCCACGCGTGATGTTGGGCGAGCAGCAGTAGTCCTCCCTCTGGACATGTTTCCTCGTTGCGAAATTTTCAGATTATCAGAATTAAAAATATTTTCAAATTTTCCAATGTTTGCATGACTTTTGTGTGTTGTGCTTCGTTGAAGCGAATGGGAATCGAACAAGAGCCGTGGCAGTTTGATGTCTCGGAGCCGAAGGGCCTCATCAACCCTCGTGGGGATGATGTGAGGATTGAGCACGTGAGAGAGGCGACAACGGATGCCTGAAAGGGGTGTGTGAGTGCAGCTACTACTTTGGGATGCGAATAACTAAGCTGTATTGCCTCTTATATATGCATTCGAGAGAATGTTCTCACTGCAGATGATGTATAAAAAGAGGTATGGACACATTCTTACCCCGCAATCAAGAGGCAAATCGGACGAAAGCCAGGGGTATGCACATAAAGATCGACGCCTGGAGTTGGTCCGGGGCCATAAACTCCCGCATACGCCCAAGGTTGATGGCCGGAAAGATCCTCCCGTTCGATGGCAACAGGGTCGATGGTAGTTTGGGGCTGGCAAGGGATTGCTGGCGCACCACGGCGGACCCTCGGCGCCAATAACTTAGATTGGTGGGAAGCATGTAATATAGCAGAACGGACGAAGGGGCGCATTGTGTGTCACTCCCACACTCCCGTGGGAGTTGTCGCGAGCGGAGTTCCGGGAACTGTGACTCCGAGAATCGAACTTATCGCAGCCGCTGAAGACTGCATTGAACATGTCGGTCGTTTTGCACAGGACGTCAATGCTGCGCACCAAAGGGAACTTGAAAATCATTATGAGCATTGCGTCGATTCCGTTCTTGAACGGCATGTGGACTTCCCCTGGGCTGCTGGCGTTCAATTCGAGTAAAGCAGAACGAGGTGCCGCACAGCGTGAATGTTGCAAGACAACATGGCAGTCAGAATTGAAGCCGTCCTGAAGAAAAGAGCAAGCCTAGAAAAGAGATAGTCCGTGCGAATGCCAGTGCTCCTGTGTACATGCGCATTCGAGTGCTGTTGTTACAAAACCCTCGCAGTCGCTCAAGAAAGAAAATGACGATCAAAAAGACCCAGCAATTCTTGAATCTCATGCTCCAGTCTGGCTTGCATTCCATCTCCTCACGCGTTCCACAACGTCCACTGGCAACGCATACACGGGATCAATCTCCTTCAACCCCGGATGGCCCATCAGCGACAAACCAGCCACCCCAAAGAAGGTGTGGAAAACGTCCACCATGTCATCAGGCCTGTCAGATATGCCTCCCCGCTCCTCGTCTTGACAGTGCAGGATGAACCTGCTCAGTGCATCCTCATCTATCCAGTGGCCGCGTCCCAACATATGCAAGCATGAAAGACACCACCAGGAATAGCACACGTCCTGCAACTTCTCTGGACGGCCATTGAGGCCCCCTGAAGGCGTCTGCCGCTCGCTTAACCACCAACAGGTGAGGTCAGCATCCAGACGGTCCTCTGCACCAGCGATCTTTAGCACCCCGACGGCTGTGAACATCTGACCAGAGTGGGACTCGTTCCCTGGAGTGGCCCCAAAGCCCCCATCGAAGTTGCCGCACCTGGCAGCAAGGGCATGCAGATACAAACTGTTCGGCCGCCAGCAGCTAAGTCACAACGAATTGTGGAAAGCGCAATACACAATGGCTGCAAATCCTAAACACAGTCTCATCTGCATTCAAGGGCTACCTTTGTGCTACTTCCAATGATCAAAAGTGGCGTGTACCAGAAGGGTGCAGTGACAACACTGCCCCTACCGTGGAAATTCAATTTTGCAATCGACGAGCACTATGCTGAGTTGATGTCTGATGGCATTGCGAGGTTGCATGACAGCAAACACAGATAATCCGTTGGCCAAATGAGCAAAAGAACACAGCCATGATAGATGCTAAACAATACCAATAACCATTGATGCCAGACATGCTACACAATTATCAGTGCTGTGTGACGACCACTGTTTGATGCCGGCACAACCACAATTGCAATCATTCCCTATGGAGCTGGCTGGGGAGCACTGCTCTTGATGGTGGTGAATATGCCACAACATCTTCTCAGTGCTGAAAACAGTGTCCAAATTCTTCTGGGAAAGGGGGCACACGCTAGCAACTGCTGCAACTATGCAGCCCTACGCAACAGAAGACCGGAGTTAATGCAACACCACAGTGGGCGAACTATCTGCTTTAGCCAGGTGACAGCAACAATCTAAGCTGAACTGTTCGTTGCATCGGTGTCCAAACTGTGCCCGTTCGACTACACCCGCCATTCTCGCCCCACGAATCGTTGCTTGTCAGCACAATTCTGCTTCTGTCACTGCAACTCTGCTGCAGCAGTGCTGTGGCACTTCGGGAACTACCCAAAACAGGGCGCACAAGAACAGTCCCAGAAAAGGGGCAGGTTTCAAGATTGTGAACCTATTGTAGGTGGTAGATGTCCATGTTATGCTGGTAGATGTCCATGTACACGTGTAATGTATCGACATCTACCAGCCTAACACGCACTCGCCCTGATGCTCTAATGTGATATAATGGTTTGGAACAAAACATCAACCGTGATGCAGCATTCTGGAAGATAATGAGAGTGCCATCAGTGCCAATGCCCTGATAGACACTCATGATTGTCAACAGCACCCAATACTTCCAGAAAGGCAAAACGACAGCGATTCGACTTTCTTTTTGGCTTCACCGATCATTCGCACAGCAAGCCAAACCGGCCACTTGATCCGCTGCACCTGAGCACGAATTCCACCGCCTTCGGCACGTCAATCGCGTCCAGGCGCCCCAGCAGCGAACAGCAGCTGATGGCGCAGTACGAGAACCGCGTGTCCACCTCGCCCCAGCCGTCCCCCGCGAATGCCCCGTCCTCGCGCTGCAGCCCCGCCACGTAGGCCGCCACCCTGCCGGCATCCAATGCATCCAGCCTGTCGTACAGCGCGAGGATCTGCACGGCGCTCAGCGTGTACAGCAAGTGCGGGTCATGCCGCTCGCTGGCGCCGAAGCCACCGCATGCGTGCTGGCAGGAGAGCACCCAATCGATGATCTTGTCGCGGTCCAGCCGGTCCAGAGCGCCCAGCAGGTAGAGTGCCGCAAGCGACCAGTAGATGCCGCTCATCTTGAAGTGCTCGGTCAGGATGTGCTCCAGGCTGCCCTCGCTGAGCGCGAAGTCGACGATGTACTGGACGTGCTTGTCCACCAGGAGACTCGCCCTGGGACCCAGGTCCTGGGGCGTCCGCTCCTTTTGTCGGAGGGCGTCCATCCCGCAGTGCTGGGACCGGTGTCGGTCGCCGCGGCGTTCAGGTGCGGTGTGAGGATTTTTTTTTCTTTCTGTTGTCCCTGGAACCCCAAGCCCAAAGTACTGGCAAGATTGCAGTTTCAGCTACGAGACCAAGGCCACGTTGCAGGGGAATTCGTTTTCAAACACATGTAATACATTTGGAATTTAAAAAAAAGACCAAGGCCACAAGACATTGAAATTGGGAGGACGCACACGGAGGCGTCCTTGTGCAAGGCACATGTCCGAGCTGCCGCCTCCCAACCGATGTCGAGGGTGTCTCAGGAGCAGCTTTCGTGCACACTTTCTGCACTTGCTTTTTCGACCCATCGTGCACGACAGCAAGGCTCCGCAGCGCCGATTCCCTGTGCCACCGGACCAGTGAAAGCGCAGTGCCTGATCGCGTTCAATTGTGCAAGAGGCTTGCAAAGTGCAGCCCAGCCTGCTTTGGCGTGAAGCAGACGATCCACCAAGAATCCCATCACACGACGCTTCCACGTCATAGGTTGCGCGGCCCGCAACCTGTGGCAGGCATGCGCAAACACGGTACGAATAGACGATGTTACCTAACCCCAGTGCAAGCGTAAAGTCCCAGGCCTGGGATGACAATATGACGATACCCTAAATCCTAAACTTACACATAAACCTGGAGTCTAGAACCTAGTCTTATCTGAAACTCTATTTGGCTTGCAGCAGCCAGAATCCCACCCTGACGGCCATACACAACCTGCGAGAACCATTGAAGAGTCCCCCTCCCTTTTTGGAGCCCCCACTCCCAGCGATGCTTGGGAGCTGTTTCCCCCAATGCGCCTTGCAGCCTGAGATCGACGCTCCAGTGACTTTTCAAGACACTGCCAGCTCGTGGGCGCAGCACCCGTCGCCTTCCTCAACTACGATGCGTTGACGGGAGGGGCGCTTTATCAAATGTCGATGCTTACAGGCCTTGAACCTTCAAGCTCGATGCTAGTAGCATTGCACACTGATGCTTCGGTGATTGTGGCGTTACCGTACTGCGCACCAAACATTCATTCTTGAAGTCAGCATTAGTCCGGGATGGTGCATATTGTAGATGCCAAACTTGCACGTGATGTCCCGATCTGGGGGTGGCAAAGGAGGGGGGGAAATCCTGAAGTCATCCTGCTGTGGGGATCCTTCAGGACCTTCAGCAGTGGTGGATTGGCCATGTAATGCATCTTCACACCCCCTTGATCCCAGTGTGCCCCTTTTTTTTCATAACACAGCAAAGAAGACCCTGGCCAGTCTCTTTGAGCACTATTGCAGCAATTTGGCAAAAAGTGCAAAGGATCAATTTAAACAGAAGAATGTTGACGCAGACAATATGCGCATAAGATACACTGGGACTCAAAGAGCACAAATGGACTGGCTGGTGGGTGGCCAAATGCATGATTGGGGCGACAGGTGATGCAAGCCATCATGGAATGTGCGCATAAATGGAGACAACTCTTCAATTAGATTGCCGCAAAACATCCTGTGAGCTTAACCCACCCATCGTCCCCAGAAACTTTTCCCATAAAATTTGTAAGAACTTCCTTTACATGATGGCGAGCGGAATGTGCACATTTTCTGTTCCAAAGGCCGCTGCACATTCGATATTCCAGGTGCTGCCCCTAAGGTCTTAGATTGATGCAGTAATTTGGATCACACAAACACTGGCAGGGTTGCTGATCTGGCCTGTGTTATCCTAACTCAAACTGTCATTTTGACCGAGTCTGGTGCTGTTTCCTGCGTGGATAATTTAAGCCTGTTTATGATCGCTGTGTTACCTTTGTAGAAATTGTCTGTCCGATGAGAGGTCCAGTGTCCACAGCAGCACATGCTGCCACCTCCTGTTCGTTCATCTGGGCAGCAAAACCGAGGTTTGCAACGCAGCCCTGGATGAGGACCCCATGCTTGAAGATGGAGAAACAGTGAGAGGACACCCGGCTGCACAGCACACAGCAAGGCTGGGTTGGGAAGGGTTGGGAAGCACATACTCACAAACACCACAGACAAGCATACTGGGATGCTTTTCTCTGTGCAATGAACATCGGGACGTTTGAACAGTGTAGTGGCCAGAACTTTTGGCACTGAAATCCATGAAGGCAACAAAGGCAGCATTGATATGAGCATTCCACACACTAGAAATTCCACTACAAACAATATCATTGCCACAGTTGGCGAATTCCCCGTATCTTTTGTGCAAAACTCAATGTTGGTGGTGCAGCAGCCTGCACATGTCCCAGGGCCAATGATGGCTCCTATACGCACAGATACTGCTTGCTGGTATCTTTATGCACGACCAACATACTTTGGCTTGGCACAAGCATCGACCCCTGCCACGACCTGGTCCACAACATTCGTGATGGCTGTTTGAATCTGGTTTGTGACAACGAGTGAGCTGCCTGCAGTGGTGAATTCGACCTGTCCACAGCCAAAACAGTTGCAGTCAAATCGGCAACCGGAGGGTCCAGATCATCTCAAAGTGCTCCATGGCAAGCAGCAATTTCGTCCGCTAGAAAAGAAACGGCACATCAATGGTTGGGAAAGCTAAATCTCACAGGGGCATGGCCACTTCAGCGTAGAAATGAGATATGAGGTATCAGTGTAACGGTGATGACTGTATGATCACTGCAGTGATCTTAGTGTCTCATTGCCCCTATGTGCTGGAGATCACTGGTTCAGCAAGTGTCAAATTTCCCATTCGCAATTGGGTAGATATTGTGCAGCACAGATTGTGGATCCTGCATACAGAAGAGCAAGCTTCCTAAAAAAAGATGTGTGGAAACTCGCAGTACCACCAGTGGGCACCACAAATTTTGGTGGAGAACTGGACAGAAAAGACACACGCCCATCAAACATAAGAGTGCAGCCCACCTGGAAGTAGCAAATCAGTCCTCCTGCCCCTGCACCAGAGTTCCAGTCCTTTTGTAAAAGCACTGACGATCAGATGTCTTATTTGGCAACTGCAGTTTGTTTATGCTCACATATCAGACCTCATGAAGCTCTAACCCCTGACGACCAAATCTTGCAAGGCCCTGGTCTGGGCTCTGATTGCTTTACAACAAATTTGGCATAGCAAGGGACCCAATACCACCCAGGACAGCAGTCGAAAGGGCTTCTCACCAGCAGCTGCTGCCACAATGGCATTGTTGAGGCCCATGTCGGGACTGAGCAGGCTTGGCTGGACGTACGCATGTGCCACAGCGAGCAGGGTGACAAGACTAATCAACAATGCAGGCTTCATCTCTGCAAAGGCCCACAACAAATTGATTGAACCCAAATGGCAGGTTGCATAACTGGGATGCACCCTATTGAGGTGCTGCATGGCCAAATTGCTTCACAAATGCTGTCAATCGATGTTATGCTTATGCGAGCAACGACGATGCAGCGCAAAGCAAGGCTCATGTTGTGTGTGTGTGTGTGTGTGTGTGTGTGTGTGTGCAAATATCCTGAATGAGTATATAGGACCTGTGAAATGATGCAATGCACCAATTGGCATTGGCATCGCAGATCTCAAATTCCCTCCCAATTTTTTTGGAGATCAGAAATATGTAACGCCAGAGATGATGCAGGGGAAGGCACCGATCTAATGCACACTGGTAAATTGCAGCCATCCGTCCACCGACTCAAATTGAAAGCGACATGGACACCATCAGCACAAAGCTGCAGTACAGCGGCGCCCATCGTCTAGTGCTAAATGGGATCCACATGGGCAAGCAGCCCCTGCGGAGAGGGGTGTTGTATCAACAGAGAGGAAAGTTCGAGACATGCGCACGCAGCGCACAGAAAAAATGAATCCACGCCGCTGCAAATGCCAACAAGAATCTGGACCAGCACACCGCACGCACCTGTGATGCCCGGTCGACAAGTCACCACTCGTTACCCCGCGTCCAGCGCTGGGCTCTCGGTGAGGGGGAGCGCCAACGTCAGGAGGCGCGTCTGCGGTGGGTTGGCGGTTGGGCGACTCCGCTGGTGGTTTCCTGCTCAAAGGGCGAGAGGCTGAGTAGGCACTCACTGATCCTGACTACTTGTACCATTCCTGCAGCCATTAACCAGCCATGAAGGCACGCAGCTAACGCAGAAGGAAAAACAATGCTGTTATTATTAGTAATCCCTTAATTACACCGTTGACGAGCGTGAAGCAGCGCTTGTTGTATTTTTGTTGTCCAAGCTCGGTGGGCTTGGACATGTGGACCTCTCAAATGGTGCAACTCACACTCAATCTAGCACAAATGGACTCGTTCTTTGGGTACGAAAACGCTTGGGGAACTCAGCCTGTGTTGCGTCATTCGACCTGGGTGGGTTTTCGCGCAGCCATCCAGCACAATGGGGGCGAGTAATCTTGCAATTTTGGGGGGGGGGGGAGCGCTTCGCGGTGCCGCGTTGCATCGAATTGGCCTTGGGCACGGAGCAAGCGTTCCAGTGGGGGGCCGCTGAGAGGAGGTGCACCCAGTCAACACAGCCAAGCGATACCAGAGCTTCCCAGTTCATTTTCCCGCTAACTGTAGCTTACATGAAATATTTAGATGATTTTGACAAACACGTGAGCTGGCGCCCAATGTTGTCCAGGATTCAGCCGATGGGGTGTGAAAAGTGCGTATTTTTCACACCCCATTGTTGTCGTGCACCAACACGTGTGTCGTGCACCATACTTTTCGCTGTTGGTGTACACCATCAATGGGTCAGAGCGAAGGTGGACATGATGTCGACGAAGCACTGGTGTTTTACGTAGCCTCGTTTTAACGTAGCCTCGCTTTCCTTGGTACCAAGGGAAGGGAGGCCACGTTAGTGTTCCCAATAGATGCAAAGGACAACATACCAATACGCCTGGCCGACACACCGTCCTGACATGTATCATACTGATGTCATAGCGGCTGTGCACTGCCAGAAAGTGTTACATACAATGGGCGCCACCCTTCTGCCAGCGCGAGCTGCGGGAAAGGAGCGCAACGTTAAGGTGCAAGTGCATGGCTCCACGTTGTACAACGACCTGCTAGGCACTTTTCTCGGGTACGTCGGTGCAATAGACATGATCACGCATGGCTGCCCACGGGCGATCACGGAGCCGGAAAGGCCATGGCAGACGGGGTTGCAGCATCGAGCATCAAGGCATCGGCTTCAGAGCAAATGGACACCACCAACGGCCATTTAGGTGATGCGCCTGACCAGCAAAATATGATGCAGATGTGGGCATGCACTAAATTCAATCTGCGAACCAGGACTTGACAACAAGGCATCGATGTCTTTGAGACATCGGTTATCGAGTAGATAGTTGTCCGTTGAAGGATTCGGTGCAGTGTCCAGTTCACGCCCACAGGAGGGCGAAAAAATGTGAAGGAATACGGCCAAGGGAATTGCATGGGGACATGTCAAAGTGGAGTGGCACAAATAGCACCATGAAATTCACGTGTTTGCACAGACCTCATGGCCAAACGCGCAACTTTGTGTGCATTGATATCGATGCCATGCAAGCAAAGAAACGACAATTGGGGCATAACAGCGCATGCTGGCCACGCCCTCACGCACAGCTGAGCCACACCACGGCGCTATCACGCTTGCCGTGCATTGCAGCCCTTCATCTGTGGAAATATCGTTGTTTTGATTGCGCCCAAATACCAAACGGGGTGGCTTGTGCAGGTTTTCAATGAAAGCGGCCACGGAGGGAAGGCAATCCAATCTTTGAGGTATACTCTGTGAATTTCCTGCAGGCCCAATGCAGGACGTGCACGTCATCACGCCATGAAACAGCTGCCAAAAGTGGGACTGGCGGTGGCATTGGCCCATGAGCTCTCTGGACCTGAACAGCAAAGTGTGGCGGTATCTGTGGACCATGTTGAGCCCAACGTGAGGAGCCCACTGTGGTGGTGATCTCGAGCGGTCAGTGGATTCACCCGAAGGGTGGCCTCCACTGCTGCGTGGAGACTCAGCGGCCCTTGTGCCCTGCACACATTGGGTCCTGACCAGAGGTGGGCCAAGAAACCGCCGATGCCTGCGCACTGCAACCAAGTAGGGCTGTGCATTTCGGATAGCCGTCCCCTGGTTGGCCTCAGGGCTGCTTTAACACTCCAAGAATGGTGGGGGCTACATCCAAGCCAGAATGAAACCCGTCTCGTTATTGGGACTGGTTCTATTTCCGCTCGCGTGTAGCCCCAGTACAAGCGTTTGTTCTACCGTTTGTGCTCTGCAAGTCCCCGCATGTGACGCCAACACCACAAACTCCTTCAAGGCAGGGGCACAGAACAAACGGGGTCATCGACGTGAAATTGGTTACCCGCCACAGAAAACCACCCTGGACTGCGCCAGGTCATACCTTGGCATGACAGCCAATGAAATCTGTCAGGAAAACGGAACGCCTTGTGCGCACCCGCACACGGTTGCTCCCAGGCACGGGAAGCAAGCCCGTAACCAGATGCGTTACGAGACAGGCATGCCAACCAAATACTGTTCGTAGAAGCCCTTCCCCCGGGTAGGAAACGCCGTTCCCACATGCACCATGTTTTTATCACTGTACTCACCGTGTCTAATCTCACCATATTTAATACCATTGCCCTTATAATTACTCGTCATGATTTTGTCGCCCTCACAGAAAGCAACGGATTTAAACCACAACTTCTGACATCGCCATACGCCTTTGTCCCTTCATGGCTCTGTGTCCTCGACGAAAGTGCAGTCGGCCATCGTTGAACGCCGATCCGCCGTTGCATTCAGCAGGCTCTTGAATGAGCATTCCCCGTTGGAGCAGCCCTCGATATCCAGCACGTGGTCTTCCCTGCCGTCATTGTACTTCAAAACAACTCTCGGACCCGATACATTCAAGCTGTCCGCTGCCCACAGCTCCATGGTGATGTGGGCAATGAAGTACGGCAGCGTCCAGTTCTTCATGCCAAGGGCGGCCAGCAGGGATGACACCGTGGAGTCATGTGCAGAGTATATCGCCATCGATGCACCTGGCGGGCAAGAACATGCAGTGGCACTGTCAAGCTGCGCTCTAAACCATCTCTGCTTCGATTGGTTGTGCACCGACAAACATGGCTGTCCACAACGACAAACGTGCGTGGCTGCCTGTCCTCGGCTTCAGCCAGCAGGGCAACCCCTCAGCCCTACGGGGCCATGTGCTATCACAAGGAATTCAAGGCAACAGTAGTGAAGAGCAGCGCAAATTCCGCCACGCCCCTCCTGCAGGGGCATGCAAGACTACTGGACTCCTGCGACGAGAGCGTGCAGTTGCAGTGGGAGAGGAGGATAGATGCGGCCACCAATTGCTGTGGCGCATCTGTTTGCCATAAAATGACAGGCAGCCAGCTTGTGGGATGTGCGGTACGAAGCTGAGGTGGCACGTTCGACTGCCCAGGGTGACAATATATCGCCTTGTGGCAACCTTACAATGCTCAGAATCGCTGCTACCATGTACAGGAACACACGCCAGTTGAGGGAATCCACATGAGGACAAGAGCTGTGGTGACGTGCATTCCAATTCGAACACTGAACTCCATGAGAGGCACGAAGACTGACATTACAAATCCACAGGGCAACGGACACAAGTGACAAGGGAAACAAAGCAAGCACAAAACGGTCCCGAACATGGGTGGATCGCAGGTAGTCAGGAAAGGGCTGATGCAAGGGGATGCTGGCACCTTGAGCGCTGGTAATTGTGCCCATCTTCCTGTTCTGTGACTTCAGCAACACAGAAGCTGTGCCTTCGGCTGCCTTCATGCGCACAAGTATGTCGTTGAGCAGAATGCCGCCAACGTATGGGCCCTGCTGCACATTGTACCTGCAGAGTGATACCAAAGATTGTTATTGTGCATGCAACACGGCTACTCAAGCACTTGTGGCAACCTTGCATTTCCAGGTTGGAGCCGTGGTGTTCCAGCGACCCACTCAGCAATAACTTGAACCAGTGGGGAGATGTCGAAATGGACAAACTACAAAATTGGGCACCACCGATACTGGGCCCCGCAATTCCACAGGTGAAATATGTCGAGGAAATCACTGCAAAGAATTTCCGTTGCACCTTGCAGGGCATGACGGGCACACCAGCAGGGTATGCACGGTCTGTTCAATGTCCCCAGTTCATAGTTCCGTGCAGCGTCAATTTGCACAAGGTTGAAAGAAGGGCAGAGAAGCCCAGGCAAGGAAATAGGCAGCAAAAAGGAGAACAGAAATGAAATGATAGAAAGGCACCAGTGAAACGTCCACGAGAAAAGGGCGGGGAATTGCCAACAAGCAGCAACAAAGCTGAGTGGTTCTGCAAAGAAACACAGAAGAAAGAAATAGTATCAGAATCCCACCCATCCAGCCACACCACATCTCATAGGGTTAATATTGAGCCCAAAGATGTGCCCATTACGACCACAACTTTTCCAGAATTGCTGCAGCGTTGGCAGCCATGATATATGGATGAACACAGCCCCTTGAACATCTCCTTGTTTCGTATCTACAGCCACTTTGCAGTACTCGTTTTCCAGCTGCTGTTGTTCTTGTGGGTGTTGCTATCTGGGCTTCGTTCAAATACGGCATCTCTATCAATCCATCACTGCATCGTGCAGTTTCAATGGAGGCGAAAGATCACAAGGATGCACCGCCCACACGAGGTACACACAAGGTTGATGTTCGCCAAAGCACAAAGCACAGTGCATCCAAAGCAGACCAGCACCTGCTGACATAGGGAGGTGGCAGAGACTAAAACAACCTGCAATTGATGCTTCGTCTCCATGATTCACAACCCATCAGCAGCCCAAGGAATCATCACGACTGCCCAGGTCAGCACAAAATGCACTCACAAATGGTGCTGCAGGAACTCCACAGTCGGCTGCAGTCTATTGATCAGATCTGTGTGATTTGTTGGGCTCGGGTAGTCCATGCCCTCCGCCAATGCACACACAGCACTGTCCCAGACCATCTCCACACCATACAGTGTGATGTTGTCACACCATGTTGATGCATTTCCCCCCATTGTTTCATTTGCTGGATCGTCAGCACATAGCCGTTCATCATCCACAACCTGCACACGCAGGCCAACGAGATCAAATAGTCCACATGTGGGCCCGTGTGGGGGCCTTCACCCCAACTATAAATGTTTTCATGCGAATTATGCCACTCTGAGTCGCACTGTTGTTACAGTTCTAATCAGAGACTTCCGCATCAATATCTATGGCATGGAAATGAATGTGACACAGAACTTTGTTCAGAAGGTTGATGCCCATTGTTTGTAGAAGAAGACTGCTTCTGTTCATAAACAATCTTCAGTCACGTTTCCATGTGCAACGAAAAGGAAGGCAAGCAATGAACAACATCTGGACTAGCTGAGCCCACACAAAGAACATCAAGTTAAAGGCGACCAAGTGACAGGCAATGTCCTGTTGACAAACAGCCCGTCATGTACTTGGACATGGGGCCCCCTTTCAAGCCAATTGTACTTTGCTGCTCCCTCGTGGAAGTTTGAACACAGCCCAGTCGCATTCCACAGATCCTATTGATGATATGGGTTGGCCTTGGCCTTGCCAACATACAGTTCAAGGCAAGCACAAGGTGCAAGTGTGCTCGCAAAGCTCGTACCTGCTTTACAAAGTCTATTTGTTTTGAAAAGTCTTTGAGTGCAGTCTTATATTCCTCGCTCTTGTTCCATTCAAGCTTCCAAGTCTGATACTCCTTGCAAACATCATGCTGCCTCAGCAAAGAGGCCTGCAACACAGAAGGTGTGCACTCTATACACTCAGGCCACATTTAATTGCACCACTGAGATCACCATTCTTATGAGTTGAAATTTCCAATTTGAGAGCAATGGTGGTAGTGTAGTGGGTGGGTGGGTGAGCGGTGAGGAGGGGGGGGGGGGAGGGACTCGTTCATAGGATTAGATGGTCCCAAAAGTCATCAAGATTTGTGTTGTGGCTGAGTCCAGTGTCTTTATTGGACCAGACAGCCATATGGCTAGGGTTACTAAACAGTCGTGCTATCCATTCAATATTACATCCACAAGGACTTTGGATACAGAATCTTACAAGAGCAGGTTGCAATAAGCCGACATCTGTTCAACTTAGATATCAGATGTCTTTTCCACACAATCAACTTTGTGAGCCTTGTGGTGCACCTGGCCTAGAGACTTGAGTGGCTCACTCCTGCTGGAGCAATAATCAGGGTATGATATTGAAACTATCGAAGGCAGGCAGGATCGAGGGGAGGCGATCCGTGAACGAGAATGGTACGCTCGAGTCCACGGCAACGGTTTACAGCCGAGGCAAAAGGACAACAGGCGTTCTGTCCTTTATATTCAGTCTGTTCATCGATGTCTTTAATGCAATTCCTAGTACTTCATCATCTTTTCATGCATTCAGTTGTTAATATTACTCAATCAGTTCTAGTTACAGCAACACCATGCACTATCAACACCTTTCACACCATATGCTTTACAAAACCTCTTGCGGTAAAGTCCATCCTAAGGCAATAGCCTCTAGCCAGTTCTGACAACCTGTGCCCACACCTCAGTATCGAAATAGCAGCGCCCTAGCGCTGAAATGTAAAGTACGTGCATGCTGCAGACTGCTTTATGCCATTTGGGCTAAGCAGTTGAAGATAATGCTTTTCTTGTACCTAATCCATAATTTAGGCCTTTGTCCATTGCACAATATACAGCCCTGGTTCCTGTGACATAGGGCAGAAACACTGCAGTGGCATTTTGGCACTGAATCGCCTCATGGATGAATGGGCTCCATTTCGCCATCACAGGTAATGAAGGCAAACGGGAAAAGAGTTTGGTTGCAAATCCATACAGTGGCGATGTACATCAGAACTCCCATGTTCAAATTCATGTCCTGAGGCTGTGTTTCAAATATGTGCATGCTGTGCTGCAAAGCACAGCACTACAACCCACCTCAATGTTCGATGCATTTAGGACCTTCACAGGGGGTAGATGCGTCGGGACAGAATCAAGTCCTAGACACTTCCCAATGCAGTCAACAGGAGCAGCTTTTCCACCAAACTCTGGCCTGCACGAGCAATTGCCCTGAACAACATCCGCCTCATTTCCTCCCTCAAGAAATAGGCCAACAAGCAGGCTGTGGACAGTGTCTATGGTTCGGGGGTAGTCTGTAGATGTCACATTGATGTCCAATTTCGAGCTCCCACTTGAGAGGTGCGGCCAATAGTCAGTTCTTAGCTTCTGCCCCATCTCGAAACCCTGTTGCAGCGGTCACAACAAGGTCTTTGTCCACAGCACAAGCATTTGTGTGAAAAATCCTCTGCAACAGAAAGGAAAATATGTCCTACAATGGAAAAGCCTCCTCACAAGCCAAAGGTTGGTGAGGATGTGAGGCCTGTTGTATGACATGTTCCAATTTTGCTTGGAACACCCCAATGGGACCATGAGATGAAGGACGTGTGCTCCCCAATTTGAACGCAACTAAAGAAGGTGTGCACTGCAGTGACTGTGAAGGGATGTGAAATGATTTGTGCACATGGCTTCTGCCAGAATGCATGCGAAATCGGGGCCCCAGATTCGAGGTTGGGGGCTAGTTCTATTCGCCTTCTCAGGCTAGCAGCGAAACTAACAGGTCTCTTGAAAGCATAGAAAAATGCGTGGCAGCAATGAATTGAAACAGTCAGTCATGCCACAGATTCAGCTATTGACAATAACATTACAAAACAGACAATTCTAACATCTGCTGCTGTAACTTCATGTTCTTGTACACGGTGCAAATTACCATCCTCATGCCTTCTGGCGTCAAAGCCCCAAACTTCCACGGCCAAGTGAAATTCTCGAAGGTGAAATGGTGCAAGCCCGTCCTAGCGCCTGGCCAGCAAAGAAATGGAAGCAGTCAAGTTCAGCCAATCCCGAAAGCTGCATTGGGTTACACAGTGCACAAGGCCTGGAAACATCCACAGCATAAGTGCAAAAGCAAAGCATGTGGGCCCAAGAAGGCAAATTGTTGTGCTGTATGTTACCAACCGCGGCAGGGCAAAGTGCCGATGTCCGCGTTTCAGGATGTTCATGAGAGCACTTGCTATATTCACACACACACTCCCAAAAGCGACTTGGGAATGGACGCTTGCTTGGCCTGCTACAACGCTGGCTTGGTAATTGGAAAAGCAGGGGCTCTGGCAACCAAGGCCTTCTCCATTCTTCCTTGCAGCAGCCAAACAATAAATTCCAATCACACAGCGCGCGTGCGTGCATCATTGGGACGTCACATGTTCGCGGGATCAAAGACAACCCAATCCGCGGGCGACAAATCCGCGGGCGACAATGCCGACCTCTCCTTGCAGAAACAGCCTCTCAATCTGCAAGCAAATTTCGTGATCAGCCGCGGAGATGCCTACACCAGCGCTGCTCGACCAAAGCTCGCATCCGACAACGAGACATCCGCAAAGCCCAATCACAGGCAGGGCATCCAAAGCAGGGTCGGAGCGCTGTTGCACCCACCGTGGCGATGTAAGACCGCGACGAACAGCAACCGGTCGCCCTCCTTTTCAATCGCGTGGTGTCGATCATCGTTGGCCGGCGGTGCCGCGACGTAGAGCAGCAGAACGAAGGCGACAACGGCGAGGACAGCAACAATCGACCTCTTCCACAGCTTGCGCCGGCTAGGCGCCTCCGTGCCACCGTGTCCTAGCACGTCCCCGTCCTTGAGGGTCTTGTACGAGTGCCTCATGGCCAGGTCAGTGCGGTGGTGGGGGTTTTGGGTCGCTGACACGGGAACATGTGAAGGGACGCCTGTGAACACTCCTTGATAACTCCGTTACTGCAGCAACGGGCCGGAGTGACGCCACAGACCAACCACCGCTCCGCTTCGCTGGGTTGTGACCACCTGTGTCTCAGCGCCAGCGACTAGTCTGCGCTTCGAGCACGTGATTCGGAGCGCGGGGTGGCCCGCGTCAGCGGCCACTGCAAAGCTTGTCAAGAGACAAAATGGGTTGTTTGGAGAACAATTTTAATCCTGAGAGAGAATTCGACATATAACACGAATGAATTCGGGGGCAAATTATTTGATTGTTCCATTTGTTGGCCTTTATTGAGGCAAATTCGAAGCTGACTTGAGGAAGACACTTTTTAAAATTTAGCAAGCTTGGCATCAATGTGATGTTAAGCTCAGCCCCCCCTCTCTCTTGGCGTAAATCCTTACTTCGATGCCCAGATGATTCACCAACATTGACTAACGATGCCACACAACTTCAAAACAATTTTTAAGGGAGGAAAAAAAACAACTTCTGTGGCGATTGCAGTGAATTGAAAATTGGGATAACAAGAGTCATAACAAGAAGATATTGGCCGTAGATGCGCTGCGAGAGCAGCATGGAAATTGTGTTATAGGGTGCATATGACAGGTTTTCTAACCAAATCGAACGGATCACTAGGCTGGTTTCTGACATGGCTGTACATCACAGCATTGCTTTGAGTTGTGCATTGCAGATTGGGACAAAAGCAGGTGAGAGCCGTTGGTGTGAAGGAATTCTTCAATAAACTTTTCAGTTTTGGAAGATATATTACTGTGGCGTTGCGTATGTCTGAGAACTCCTCGGCGAGAAGGAAATGAACTGGTGATCCCAGGAATGTTGCAAAGAGTCGACAGCATGCTGTGAGGTTTGCACAAGCATGCTCAAATATAATATCAATAGTAAATGGGATGCGACACAATAAGGTTTATAGAGTTTATAATGCAAACATTAAACAATGTTGTGGAATCAACCAAGTTTCACTTGAAAAGGGGTTGGAGTGTGGGGGGTGTTGAACGCTGGTGTTGCAAAATCAAAGTGGTGTCCTCCTCGCTGATGGTGGGGGCGGCGATTATTTCTCAATTAGGTTCTTGCACCGAAGTCTGGAATCTATTTGGGACGTATGAGGGTACAAATATACGATGTCCCCACATCGCATGCCCCCTCTTGCATTTCATGATATGTATCCTCTTGGTTTCCATGACGGCTTCAAGCAATCGAAGTCATCACTGCTGGCGCCACTAGTGGCGCACCTAGTTGTTCCACATTTTTTTTACTCCAACACATTACATCACATTTCAATGTCCAGGTGCCTACCCTGTCTTGCCACAAGATACGCGAGCCTTGTGCCACCTCGCAAGACGATGCAAGGTGATGTAAAGCCCCAAAGGTGTTAGAGTCCAAAAGAATGCGTAGCCTTCAAAAAGGGAAGTTGAGCACTCCGGGGGTGCCTTGGCAGATCCGATATCAAAGTATATCCAATTGATCTCTTAGTTTGATCTAATGAACGGACACGGGACGGTTAGAAAAGCTGTGGGGAAGGAGGATAAGTTTGATGGAATGCAAACAACAAGCACTGCGGCAATTATGGCAGGTTAAAAAGTGGGATGCTTGAAGAGATGGCACGCCATGGGGACAACCCGGGTGGCCGTCAATTGATACATTTGGGAGGCGTCCTTGGAGGCGGAAAGCCCAACAGGAATTGCGGGCAAGCCAAGGGAAGTTTGGGCCTCTTCTCAGCTCATGTCAATTATCCCAATTCCGTTATTTCTACTCTCCATTCCCGCCTCTCACATATGCGTGAATTCGTGCCCGAAATGCCCCCGTTGCTCCCGGGCTTCATTGTACTTTGCGCAAGGTTGTAACATGTTGACATGTGTCAGTTCGACGCCAAGCGCAACAACGTTTGACAAGGTGTGACCTGCCGCCGCGTTGTCTTCGGGCCATCGCCTCATGCGCACATCAGGGACGCTGCAACCCGTCACTGGTGCCGTTGCGTTACTGCCCATGGGGGAGCTCGAGAACGGCGCGCAGCAGCCGTACCATCCAAGTACGATGCCGCTTACATTCGCCTTATCTACACCTTTGCGCCCCTGTACGTGGTTTTCTGGTGAGCCCGGCTCCAGCCCCTCGGTTTCGCTTCACGAGGAATGTGACCATATCCTGCAGCGCGCACCGGCACTCAAGCCCAGACTTACCACCGCTGCCGCTCAAGTCGGGACCCTGCCAACGTTGCCGCTGTTGCCGTTGGTCGCAAAGGTGAGTGGGCAAGTGGCCAACTGGAGCCTCGGCCTGTCCACAGCAGCTGAGCATTGTGAGGCTGCAGGTTACGCTCGCTGGTTGGCCAATCCGGCACCACCGCTGGCCAATAAGGGTGGATGGAAGTCGTGCTGCTCGGCATGGCAAGCCCAAGACAAAGCCCATGGCTGCGCTCTGCCAACAGCGCCTGGGCCGCTGTTGGGGGCCAGTCCAGATTTCGTCGACCGTGGTGGCGCCCGCGTGCCCGCTCTGGGCTCTTTGGGATGCTGTACGTGCGGGCGGGCTGATCCAACTGGGAGGCGATTGTTATCAGAAATCGCATCGCGGTTGTTGCGCCGCGATGCCCAGCTAGTGGTTCTGGTGGGGGCCCCAAACCGCGTGACATTGACTGGCCCAAACTGCCGCCCGCGGCAGGTGTCGGCTGGATGCTCTGGATGCTCAACTGCCATTGCCGTTGCGTTGAATGTGATTTCGGCAGTTGTGGATGTGTCCATGCGTCCAACTCTTTTCGTTCCTTGAATGAACGAAACGTCCCTCCTCTTGGCAAGGCTCACGGGCTAAGCCACGACTTTCGCGCCTAAGTGTTTTGCTTGCTATTTTGCTGAAGGTGGCCTTTGTGATTCTGGGTGAGTCATGGGTCACGGCGCATTGGTTGTGACGCCTGAAATGGTGGCGGGCCTGCGATCGCAGCTCAGTGACCAAGACAACAAGGATTGTGACGATGCCATGGCCCATAGATACCTGTGTGCTGTGTCCGGAGACACGAAAAAGGTGAACAAAAGCTGGCCATGCAAGGACAGACATTTAGAGGCAAAACAAACGGGAAAGGATCAAGGAGTCTCTGGGACTCGAAGAGGCTTTTTTACAAACTACTGCGCCTGTTAGCACTGCCTAACATCCCCCCTTCTGTGGAAGGGCAGTGATTTGTGATATTTGATGCACGCATTCACAACAGAAACTTGCAATTAGAGGGGTGGGCTGGGGGGCAACCTGTTGTGACCTGTTGTGGCGCTTGGTTGCAATCGCTGCGTCAGCAAGACACATATGAATGCGATTGCACTCAGATATGTCTGTTCGTTGGCTGCGCATCCAAAACGCTGATTCTGATTGTTTTGTTCGTGGTCGTATTCCTCCCATTGATCTATGTTTGACAGTCTGCTTGCGCTGCCATTTTTGGATTGCCAGGTTTGCTTGTTACTGGTTTCAGACTTCACTGATGTTGGAAGGAGGCATGGGAGTTCTGGCCCACGGCTGCTGCAGTTATTGAACGCTGCCAAACAGGCGCTGGGCTTTCAAACTGTTAAGAGCAGTGCGTCATCTGCACCATAGAGATTGCTCATTGTGTCTAGCTGCAGCACAGGGCAAAATTTTCCATGTATGTTGGGATCACCGCGCAGAGGTGCTTACGCCTGGGGCATATGCGACGTTGCAGGCTGCACACAGGGTCCAGCTGTCACTGGCTTGGCAAAGGCGGGTGCAGCCAGGAAAGGTGGTGTGCAAGGCTTGTGCTGCTGACCCCAAGTGAGGCCCTCATTTTGGGGTGGTGACTGACTTGATCTGCTGGTTGTAGTGTAGCAAGATGAGGGGGAGTGAAACGCACCTTCCCCATTCCTCAAACACCTTGAAAGATGTGCGAGAACAGTTCCAGGCAGCACAAGTGATAGGAAGCTTGCACCTGCACAGAATCTGCACCTTGGGATGTATATGTTAGAGTTGTAAAGGTCTCTGCAAAGGTAGTATGGCCTGCTGTGGTGATCTCAAGAGTTGTTGGGAATAGTCTGTGTGGAAATGAATGTACTGCACTGCAAACGAATTGACCACTTGGGGATTGGTACAGTCTGCTGCTTTGTTAAGTTCCTCTGCAGAATGTGCAACATGTTTCGGATAGAAAGCAGGTGTGTTGAAATATGTTGTAAATTTCGTATCACTGCATTGATATGTGTTCATGTTTTGTTTGGTTGCAAATGCTAAACCCCACAGGGTTATGCTGCGTGTGGCAGCCATCTTCCCATGGAAGTGTGGAGAAATAATAGCACACAATCATTCTGCTGGAAAAACTTGGACACATGAGGCTGCAACATGGTATCCTGTGAAAGCGCTCTCTTGCCTAATCAACTGTCAATGCCCTGTGCAGGTCGCACTACATGCAAGTTGTGGGATTTTGCAAGCTGCAGAGGCCAGTGTTCTACAGCTGCATGGCGTTGTCACCAAACAAAGTCACCGAACATGGCCGGGACCATCTGATTACAAAATTTGAGCAGGTGCGCCTTGCTGGTACTTGCAATAAGAGCACACATGCATGTGCCACAATTTCCTTTGCAGAAAGATATGGCTGAGCATACTCTTGGAGCGGTGTCTAGAGCATGCCTCTATGCCTACCCTGGGCCACGAGGAACACTACCCAAAGTTGGTTGCACCTGGGTACATGGTATTTGTGGTTCTGCGTGAGTCATTGAGGTCCCTCTTCTAGGTAGTAGAGTTGGTGTGTCAATGGCTCCACCAAAAGAACTGTTTTGGCGTACTAGTGAGCAGCTGGTAGGGAAAATGTTCTCAGCGCATTTGTTTGAGCGTGGTGCGCAACATCACCACTGCATGCCAAATCCAAACCAGACAGACCTTCTGCTTTGTGCATTCTTTGCTATCCTTGCAGCCATGCAAGCAGCCCTGCAACTGGATCTTCTTGCAGAGCCTGAGTTTGATGTTGACCCTCAGGCTATTCGCATGATGCCTGCCGACGGGCTGCAGCAGTGGATCTGGGTTTCTGATTTCCACGGCTTTGGGGTTGCCGACTTGTCCCCCGCCATGGCAAGAGAGTTTTTGGACATCTCAGCGATGCACTACCCTGAGCGGCTGGGGGTGTACCTCCTGGTGGACACTCCAAAGATCTTTGAGGCCCTGTGGACCATCGTGAGGCCGATGGTGGACCCAGTGACAGCAAAGAAGCTGAAGTTCGTCACGTAAGGATGGCTTCCTGGTTTTGCTGACAGATGAGCAAAGTTTATCACTCCCTTGGGACTTGCCACGTCTTGCTTTGTGCAAATGGGGCTGCTGTCAAGGGCACGTTGAAATGTGACCAAAGTGGTGATTGACGTACCAGCTGTGCGTGACCAGTTGTAGCCACCATGGTTAGGTTGGTCGATTACTGGCACGTGATTGGTGCTGGCATCGCCCTACTGGGCACTTCAAGAGCTGATTGTGAACAAGATTGTGCACACTGACTTGAGTGTTTCCCATGTTTTCATAGTCTGTGTGCTGAATGCTTGTCTCCGCACATTCTAGAAAGAAGGCACTGTCTGTCATCTTGCCCGTCTATCATGTGGCGGCGCACGTCAGTGTGAGCACATTCAGGTTCTTGCAAGCAGAAGGTAGCAGTTTTGGGGCCTCAACAGCATCCTGATTTTGGCTTCCACTTGACATTCTTGGCAATTGCAGTGCTACAAAGAATCTAGTCCTTGGTATATTGCATATTGGCAAATGCACACTTTTGTACTTCAAAGTACCTTAATATATACCCAGGCAGTACAGAAGATGACTACAGACGGGAAGTCCAGGCAGCCCCAAGCCTAAGCAGCGTGACTGGTATGCAGGTATGACGTCAAATCCAAGACCAAGGGTGCCAAGCTGCGTGCGTCTCTGGCTGAGCTTTTTGACAGCGACCTTGTGGAGTGGTTGATCCACGAGATGAAGGACAACAGGGAGTCAGGCCAAAAGGGGAAGAAGTTCTTTGACGTTCCGCAGACATACAGCAAGGCTTGCCAAGGCGACCTGGATGTTCCAGTGGGCCACGATCTCAGAGGCACGGCTCGAGTGTTCAAGATGTACTTGGACAACCCGTCACTCCTTTTGCCCCAGGCGCAGGCGACCCTGGCTGAGGCGGGCCAGTGATGAGCAGTGGCTGTTCGGCCACAGAAGCATGGCAGCTGTGCAATTGTCTTGATATTTGTACATCGCATTCTTTTCCCCGTTGATTCCATTGTTTGTCATTGATAGAGAGGAAATCCTTCGTGTCCTGTCCTACTCTTTGAATCAGTATTCTTGTAGTTAGGAGAGAGGTGAATAGCCGGGTTCACAGAGCGCCAGAATCCACCATGCGCATGGTTATGGCTCTGCTTCGCGGGACCTGCTAGGTGTGTATGAATCCGCTGGAAGGGGCAACTTTGGGGAGGCTGTTTAGGGATAGAAGAGTTTTATGAGAAGATGTCCTGGTACATTATGTGCCCATTTAAACCTACCTATTTTTGCTGGCTTGGCCTAAGCGGTGTCTTTTCGGCTTGCTTCATCCCTAGGACTCTTGCATGTGGATGCCTGCTGGTTCATATGCTTTAGGGAATGGCCGCATGCAATGCTCTGAATTGCGGCTCTCGGCGATGTTGACTTTGCGCAACCCGGCATGTGTTAAACGAGCACAAAACTCACAAGCCACAGATGGACATCATCAGCTCCTGTAAGGTTATGGGCCCATTCAATGGTCTTCGAAGTTGTCAAGCTTTCTGGAGATCTGACGGCACAGTTTTGAGGCATAGCACCGTCTAGTGCTGCGTCATACAATGTCACTTCCTCCGTCCCGTATTAATTGTCGTCTGCGACTTTGAGGCATAACTTCTGCATCGTCCCCAAGTCAGTTTTGAATGGAATTTCTCCCAAAGTTGTGCTTTGAGGTTGGAGTATACTGTCAAAATTTCAAGTCAATCCATTAACTGTTGAGGATTTGGCAGCACTCTTGTAGCAAGGGTGCTCGGGCCAAAAAGGGCCGTTTTCCGACTTTGCACCGAAAACAGCCGTTTCGGGCTATTTTGAGGAGCACGCCTTCACAGCAGCGAAAAAAAACTATCCATGTAAAACTATCCACGCCGTTCAGAGTTGGCCACGTAGCTTGCGAAAAGGTACAACTAAGGACAACGCATTTCGAAAGCCTTGATCATCGAACTCGCCGTGGCTTACAACAGCAATTCAAGCTTTAGCTTCTGGTTCGGGGCGACGTTCTGGGCATAGATTTTTCGGCCAGGACATTTTGAGCTCCGTCGCTGCCTTTGAGGTAATTGAGGGAGGTCTCCCAATCCTTCCAACGGCGAGCGAGAGGTGGCGATGGCTATCACCCCGATATAGCGCAAACAATTGGCGAATTGGGCTTTTCTCACAAGAATGGTTATTCGTCCTTGTTTTGGCATCTGAAAGCACTGAGCGCAAGGAAGATGGCTCAAAGGTGAATTTGCGTCTTTTGGAGCGACTGTTCGAATAGCCAGAAATGACCACTGATCTGCCTCCGTCAATTACTGATTTGTAATCCGATGATCAAATGGTGGCATATGAGAATCCCGTTTCAAGGAATGAGTTCAACAATATCGATTGTGACCAGCGGGGTCTCGAACCGGGATGGCTAAGCAACTTTGACAGCGATAGAAACTTGCTAGGTTGTAATGGAATGTTTGCCATACCCAACATCGGCCTCTGTGTTCACAAACAATGGTTGTTTGTGGATTTAGGGCTTAGGGGTCCACGCAAGCCCCGATTCAAGCATCAACTGAGGCAAAATGTAAAAGCAAGGCCACCAAGCATCCCTGGAGCGATAGCTTGCAATGACCCCAAGCTTCAAGATTTTGGACACTGGTCTGTTTGCTCGTTGGGGGTCCGCCCATCGGAGATCGAGAACGGTGACGATTCCGGGCATCGTCAATGTTGCGACGATGGCTTCTAATGAAGATAATTATCCTGCTTTCATAAATGCATGTTCGAGTGTTTCTGGCAATTGCGATGCCACATCTGGATCCCGCCCCTTGCCACAACGGTGCCAAGCACTGGCGTTGCAACTCGTGGGCAAGGGAACGGCCCCAAGCCAGGGGGGTCTGTTGGACCGCGAAAGTTGAGCGCCCATGTATTGGACCGAGCCAAGGAAATCTTTGGGACCAACTCAAAGGAGTGAGGACTAAATGTCTTTTCTTGAAAATTCCAACTTAAGGGTTTTGAGACCCAATCTTTGCGATTGTGGGCTCTATTTGTAATTCAAATGCTCTTGTCATCACGAAATTTCTCTCTTAAGCAGACGGCAATCAATATGGGACGGAGGAATTACTAGGAGAACACGCTATGCATGTTATGAGCGTTAAGACTAGACCTCCCCCTCCTCCCGCCAATTCATCCTGCCAAGATGACTCAGCAGCATTATGTAATGGCACGACATAACATCCAGCCGTCTCCGAACAAATGGACAACCAGCACTGCAGCGAGTTTTCAGGGTTGAACATGAGACATCCAAGATAATGACAGGCAATATGGGCAGGCCCGGAGGCTTCAATGGGACCATTGACTGTGCGCGCAAAAACTCCAATGCTTAAGCGAGGTCTTTGAAAACACAATGACTTTGCCGCTGATCAGCAGCATCACAGGTCTCTCCTCAACATACATCGACTTTGTGGCAATTGCATGAGTTCTGAGCGTTGTATGTCCGGCAGCTCCCCCTTCAGCGTCAGTTTAGCACTGAGCATAACAAAATCGATATAGTGTGCTCGGCAACAATGCGTCACGATCACATGCCTATCAGGCATGTTTGGGGTGTTTAGGATGTTTAGGCTATTTAGGCCTATTAAGTTGTTTAAAATTAACGCATTGGAACGCAGCACATGAATCCCAACGAAACGAGAGGATTCATGCACACAGCACTTTCGAAATCCACTGAAATGGCCTTTCAGAACACTGTAAGTCGCGCAGGTGTCACGGAATATTTTGCCATCTGTGAACAGCGAAACACGAAGCTGTGGAAATGCACAAATTCTCTCTGATGACAATTCAGAAGACATAACAGCTCACAGCGACGCCGCAAACTTCCCAGGATCCTATAATGATGTGTAGTCACCAATTCATTCGTGAATGTCGTACCAGAAGCAGCTTCAACCCATAAGTGGCACAAATTTGTGCCTTTAAAGGCATCACAACCACACACTTGCAGTTTGTTTTGCAAATGGTTGCGCATGCTGGCGCCTGCACTGGAGAATCAACCCCACTTGGGAGGGCGTCGTGCGAAAAGGGCCACAAATCATCACGGGCACATGGTACGCGGAATTGACTCTCAGCTGATACGTTTCCAAATTTTGGATACATGGATGTGCGCGGGCGATGGACACGCATTCTTCGGGCGTGTCGGCTACTGCGTCCGTTTCTGGCTGTTTGCCCGTGGTTAGTTGTGGCCGCCCTTGTCTAGAAAGCGTTTTGGAATTGAGGCAAGAGGTAAGTTCATTCTAGGCATACGTTGTAGGAGAGCACCGACTTGGAATAGCTGCCCAGGCTCCCCCTTTAAGGGAAGGTCGGTGGATAGCCTAAGGGTGCAAGGGAAGCATATGGCCGCCTTTTTGTCGCTACTTGACCCCGCCCGCCTCAGCCCCCATCGGTTTTACTCACAGTGCTGGAAGTTCGATAATCAGATATCGTGTCACCAAGTACTGGGCAGACGTAAAGGATGGCCAGGGGTTTGCTTAAATGGGTGGTGAAGCTCCCTGGATTGAGGTGTGCTTGATCTTCCCATTGCGAGAATGGGTGGGAGAAGTGGGTGGAGATTCTCGTGAAGGTGATTTGAGTACTGGATTCAGTCAGAGAATGGAGATTAAATATTGTGCCGGACTGTGAATGAATTAGACTCTCAGGCAACGGATGCATCCTATGAACCGTGCTACCGAGGTCTTCACATGTGCCTTATTTCCATTTGCAGATCGCTGGCAAGCAAAGAGCGCAAGTGCATTATGTCAGCGTCCTGCCCCGACTCTGGAGCCCAATAGCGTGCGAGGTAGTTGCCACCCTGTAGCTTCAAAAGTACAGCGTACCCGGGAGAGCACGTCCGCCAGAATGACTTTAATCCAGCTGAAAACAGTTTGCGACATGGCTCGCAGAGCCACACATCCGCTCGAGCCGCACTGCGCGATGGACGCGCTGAAGTCTCACGATTACATTTTCTTCGCGGAAGTTTCGCCACTGAGTGAACGAGCAGTTCTCCAAGTTGAGTGTCTCGAAAAGCTGAAATTCGGGACCGACACACTTTTCCACAGCCTTACCAACTAAATGCACTTCCCCGTCTACAAAGCGCAAGGATTCTTTGCTTTGTATCCATGAGTTCAACATTTTCCGTTCAGCCATTCTCGAGCCTTGCTCATCTATGCTTGGGGGGAGGCAAGACTCGAATTTCTTCAAATCGCGCGAGGACAACACTTAAAAGATCAATGGCATGCTATTGCTCTTTCTTGATTTTTGGTGTTTCGTGATGGGCTGGTTGACTGATTGATTGATTGATCGAATGTACAAATGCGATGCCAGTGCTCCAAGTAGATGATGCTGACCAGACTCAAGACTGTACAGATTTGGCCAGCACGAATCGCCTTTAAGGAATACACCGACATTACAGTTGACGACGGTGGCAGCAAGGATGGAGGCCATCGTGAAAGTCCTGGTCTGCGGCGCCGTTCACGGGCAGCTGAAGGCGCTGCTGGCCCGCGTGGAGAAGGTGCACAAGACGAAGGGGCCATTCGCGGCGCTCTTCTGCGTTGGGGGATTCTTCCCTCGCGCCGGTGAGTGAGGAAGCCGCGAAGAGAGGACGGCGACATGAGGCCATTGACACGTGTGCTGACGGTTAGCAGCAGTTGTTGAGATGCAATCTTATTCATGCTCAACCTGCCCCACCCTGCCCCTGGCCAGATCACTTAAAACGCAAAGTCCACCCTTCCCCAGAGGGCGTCGAGCGCATTTTTTGGTGTGTGAGGTTTTGCTGCTGGCAGACTTTGTCATTCAGGCATACCCAAGGAAACACCTGCGTGTGCGATCGAGTACAGCCTCAATTGATATTGTCGCTCTCTGTCTGTGCTTGACAAGGAGCCTCAACAAACATTTCTGTGAACATGCAAATTGCCTTGCTTATTTCGTTTTATTGAGTTTTCTATTGTTCATTGAGTTGCAATGGTGACAGCAACTAAGTAGTTACTGCTCGCTGGTCTGCAGACAAGACGCTTGATGGTGCTGACCCTGAAGGGGAGGTCCTGGAATTTTTGTCACAGAAGAAGAGGGCACCCATCCCTGTCTTTTTTCTTGGGGCCTGTGGTGAGCTCAATGCCCAGCAGTCTGCCTGTATTGTGTGGCACAGAAGTGTTCTGATGCTTGGCAACGAACAAGTTTGTGGCATTGAGGTCGTAGCCTTTTCTTCATTCCCAGGGGCCATAAGCAATGGCCTTAAAACTCTCCAGACAATACCAATGAACGAATGTATGCATCAGTGTGCAACACCAGAGTGGACAAGTGCACACTCCCCACAGAAGGCAGCAGCCCATGGGCACCCCACTCGCTGCTCATTTCCCAGCAACTCCATCAACTGTCACCATGCCCATGGGAGACTCGAATTTGCTGCCAGCCGCCCAACCAAGCTTTCCAACACAAAAGACCAGCACCCTGGCAAAGCAGCTAATTCTCCAATCGCCTGCAGCTCCACACTCTAGGCCGAATCTCACATGACCTGGAGTGAAGCAATCTCCCCACCACAAACACCTGTCCTAGCACTCATCCATCTCTCACGACATCCAGCACGCTCCTTATAATGTTGACCAGTCAGCATCCTGACTGCTGTGGCGTTGTTGTCACGGGCAGTATGCACAAGTTCTCAGATTCATTCTGGCTCAGATTGCTTTGCTGGAATTGAAAGAAATGGTTGCAGGGCAAGAGTAATCCAGTAAAGCTCCTTGCAATCATCACTGGGTGTTTTCAAGGAATGTTTTTTGTGCAGTTGCAAGCCAGGGACCAAGTCAAAGCAATCCACACAATTTAGGTCCCCAACAGACATGGAAGAATAGAAACGAATTGGAGTGCAACTAGCCCTGTGTGTGTGCAAACAGCCCACAACAGTGTGTATTTGTGGATGAAGCTGACCATATAGCTGTCCAATGACCTTTTCAGGGATGGTGAGTGCAGAATGTAGAGGTGAATGCCCTGCCAGGACATAGGTGATTTTGGTGGCCCTGTTTGGTGCAAGAGTATCGCATGCATGTGGCATAGCATTGCCATTTCATCCCTGAACTTTGAGCATTCTGTGGCAGACTTGTTGATCAATGATTATTCTGCAATTAGTTGTGCCTTACCATCTTGAAAAGGGCATTGCTGTTTGAAACATAGTATATTTCTTCCTGTTAGGACAAGGCTGGACTCTGCTCATTCGTACACGATGCAACACTTGAATTGCTGGAAGCATGACCTGTGCAGGGCCACCGTCTCATTGATGGGTTTTCATTTCAGGCCATGGGAGTCAGGCAGCAGTGGACATGCTGTCCCAAGCGGATAACAACATCACATACCTGGGGAGAGCTGGAGTGGTAAGTGTACCTGTTAGCATGTCAGCAAGTAAGCTGCCCACATTGAAGGCAGATTCAGCGCAGAGGGGCAGGGTGCGATTAGAGGCAGTTAGGGTTAGCGATGTGTATGTATTTTGACTGGAGTGTGCATTATCAGTGTCAGAATAGAAGCAAAATGAAACAACTGTCGCACCTCCTCATGGTTTGCTGTCAATCGGGTTGTGTTGTTTTCTGCAAAAGTCGCTTCCTCATACTCAGACATCAACGTGCACAGCTTTAAATTGCTGCATGTGGTTTGTTGCAAGTATCCTTGTAACATCAGTGTCTTTGCTGCTGGATGTGATGATTTGGTGGAGCTGAACTGGAGTTAATTGCCCTCTGTGTGTTCCATCCCCATATTATCTCTCCTGCTAGAACTCTCTTCTTATCCAATTGATTCACACGACTGAGGCAGCTGTGATAAACTGAGGAATTGAGGTAGCTCAGTCAAACATAGACACATTTTCTATGGAACAACTGCAAGCCGACACTGTCGCTCAATGTGCTTGGGTGCAGCTGTTGCCTCTGCTGTAGGCTGTTTGTTTTGGATTTCGGGTGTGACAACTGCCAAAGAGATTATGCCTTGGAACGGTATGACTACAATCTCAGGAAAAGGACTGCAGCACTAGCTGGATTTCCTGTGGCACAGCCTCCACCTAAGTCGTTTCAGAGTCTGGAATTCAGACATTGTTGTAATGCCGAAGTTTCATGATGTGCAGACAAAGTTGGATTCTGGACTGTCGGTTGCATTCTTAGATGGCACATTCAGTCCAGAACACTTTTCAGCAACTTCCTCACATGGAGTGGAGGCCACCAGTGGTTGCTGTCGGCATTATACCCACGAAGACCTGGCGGTGCTGAAGAAGCAGGTGTCAGACTGGGAGGGTGACATCGATTTCCTCTTGACCTGCGAATGGCCAAGGGGCATCACTCATGGTGTCGACACCAGCTCCATGCCAGGTGGGCCAATGCTATCAAACTGAGATCGCCCATGACACAATGACTGTTGCAGAGGTTGGCTTGTCGTTTTGGGGAACGCTTTGGCTGAACAAGGTTTGTTGGACTGACACTGTCAGCGACCAAGTTACAAGAATGGTTAGCACAATAATCAAGAAAGCCCTGTGCAAGGGGGCTTGATGACAAGGTGCGAAGTGCAGACAATGAAAGTCAATCACTTGCACTAATTCTTGCAATTTGTTCGCTCATCAGGCATGTTGCTGTTGTTGCATGCTCAGCTGTGCAGCCAACCTAAAATGGATGCCTGAGGTGTGTTTTGAGATTGCATGCTGCAGGATTCGATGGGAGGATGGGGAGCGAGCAGATAGCCGAACTGGCATCGATCGTCCGACCGCGTTATCACTATGCAGGAGGGCAGAGTCTGCACTTTGTACGGGCACCTTATGTGAATCCAGACAGAGGGGCAGGCGCCCATGTCACTCGCTTCGTATCCCTTGCTCCAGTCACCACTCAAGGCCAAAAGTGGCTGAATGCCCTTCAGCTCGTTCCAGCAGCAGACATGACCCCCGACAAGTTGCATGAAATCCCTGAAAATTCAACACCCTGCCCATACGACGCCTTGAAGCGATCAAAGAGATCTCATGATGATGCGGTGAGTTTGATACTGTCTGTCAGGCTCTCTAAAGGTTGAATTGATGAATCCATTGCATGCAATACAGAAACAACACATGGGTTCTGGAAAACTTTACCTTTTTTTAGGCTCTGCAAGGACCTCTCTCTGACAGGACTTCAGCACATGCTGCGACTGGGGTCAGATACAAGCCCTTCCACAAGTCGCAGCCATGGCACTTAGCAACCACTCAGATGGCACAGCGAGGTGATCCGTTGTTTGTTTGTTCATGTGTACTGCGTCAGGAACAATGCTGTTGCTTTCCTGTGGCAACTGTGCCTGGCTTACTGTGCTTTGCCATGCTTTTCGTCTCCAGGATGTAAATGCTCAGTCGTGGCGATGGGAGCAGAACAAACGCCCGAGAATTGCAGAGAGTCGCTTGGCCCCTGGTGTTGTCAAGGACAAGCGGAAAACTGTCTTTGTTGGCAACCTCCCATTCGTGTGCTCAGAGCAGGAGATAAGAGATTTTTTCTCACAAGTTGGGCATGTACGAAAGCTTGCTCCTGTGCGTGAGGATGTCGCACCCGGTTGGCCTCAACTGGGCACCAGCATGCATGCCCTGATATCTTGTGCTTGAGGTATTCCAATGCGCTCCTGGTACATTATTCCAGTTGGGCTTCGATCGTTGTAAGTTGATGGATGCGCATCTTCACTCTCAACTGTGATCGGCAGTGAATGCCGTGCAAAATGCATTTGATGAGCATCGCTGTTTCAGCTGTGATTTATTTACTCAAATGCTCCAAGGGCCTGGTGATATCATGAGCGTCCTCCAGCATATCTGCTTTGTATGGCAGCACTCCCGAGCTGAAGTCTCTGTCCTGCTCAGTTTTGCTGCTGGCGATGTGTTTGGGTTTTGTTGGCTTGTTGGATGTAAACTCTAGACTGTTTAATAGTGCAGCACAATTCCCCCTGCAGGTCGTTGGCGTCCATCGTACCGCAAATGCAGAGGGCCGAATAAACACGTGGGCATTTGTCCAGTTTTCCACCGTCGAAGCTGCCGAAAAGGCATGCCATGATCTGCACCTTGCAGAGCTGAATGGGCGTGAAGTCCGAGTGGACAAGGCATCACAATCAGCGCAAGGACACAAAGCAGGCGAATCTGTTGAAGGCTGCTGGTTCTGTCTTTCCAGTGATGCATCAGACAAAGACCTTGTGGCCAGTGTTGGAAGAGACTGTTACATTGCATTGGACAAGGGGCCAGTCTCCGACCACCATGTCCTCATCATACCAATCGAGCATTATCCCAAGACGGTGATGATGCCCAGCGCATGCTACATCGAGATGGAGCGCTACCTATCTGCTCTGAAGTCTGCATTTGCTTCAGTTGGGAGGGCCTTGATAGCATTTGAGAGGTACCTCACCCTGCGGAAAATGGGCGGAAACCACTGTCACATGAGCGTGATATCCATACCACAGTCAATGGCAGAGAGAGTGAAACAGGTGAAGTCAGCTGAATGCTTAGCACTTCAACGATGTTTGCCCATCATGTCAAGCTTGAGTTTGTGAGATGTTCTTTGGTACTGGAAACTGCCCACTCCCAATCTTGTTTATATTCTTTCCGTATGCGTTGCAAGAGCGTGAGTGGCAATCAATCACATCAAAGTACCCATTGTTGTTGCTTTTGGTTATAGTGCATGTCATTGAGCCAATGGTTAACAAAGTCAAGTGCTGCACTTTGCAAGCCTTTCTCTCTGTGTATCTGTTTTCAGATCCTCACTGAAGGCCTTGATTGTGAACCCTCAGTCACCGTGTCTATTCCATCAGTGTGGTATCTTATGCCACCACACAACAGAGGAGAGCATTTTCCTCGACACACAAACCTGTGAGGGTGTGCAACACCTGGGGCTGTAGTGTTGTTGAACCTTGATGACTGTCCTGGATGGTGTGTGAGAACGTCACAAGCTGTCAGCTGGTCAACACCAGAATTGCACCAGCCTTGTGCCAATTTTGTCCGCTTGTTGATGGCATCCCTGAATTCAATGAAACAGGCTTTCTTGGACAAGGGTCGAGAATACCATCTAGAGCTAACGTGTCTGCCAGCAATGGAAGGAGAGAAAGGGCGGGAGAGCTTGTTGGACATTGTTGGAGACGAGGAGTACTTTGCGATTCTTCTACCTGATGGTTCAAGAATGGTTCAACCACTTATGAGGTGGGCAATGTTGGCCATGAAACCAACATGTTACCCACACTCAACATGAATCGTCCAAACTGTGTTGCGTGCAGCCATTGGCATTTTGGGCACAGCACTGGTGTTGATACGTTGTTTTGTTGATGTTGTGGAAGGCCAATGGGGACAGTCTCCTTCTCTCCTTGTGCGCAGCCAGTTTCTTTATGCTTTTCTCTTTACTATATCCAAGTGGTGTCGATTCCCTTTGTTGTGTCAGTCTGGCTATCAATTTGGCATTGTGTCTCCCTGTGCAGGTTGTCATTCTGCCAGATACATCGGTGCCGAACACACATGTCATCATGATCAAATTCGCTCGCTTGTGTGTGTTATACAGTAACAAGCACACCACTTGCACCTGATGGACGATGGTGGGCGCAAAACCGAGCACAATATTTGTTCGGAGTGTTTTTGCTCATGTTCCTGTGTCAACACAAACCCAGAATCCCCAAAGGAAGAAAGGAGGCCAAGATGCCTCAAAGTTAAACTTCTTGCACCCATTCTCCTGCTCCTCACATTCGCTGTCCAGGCTCTACTAACATCATCAAGATATGTTCCCAGAAAATCCCTTGTGTGGAAAGCAAACAAATGAATAGATGATGTTCTGGTGTGCATGCATGCACCCCTCGTCCCTGGAGTGCCTCAATGGTTTGCGCACAGCCCCTTCCCCCTCTTTTCTTTCCCAGGCTCTCCCGTCCACATTCCACACACACCACAGGTCCTGGACCCGGCAGTGATGGCACGTAATTTGTCTTGCTGTTGAAAATTGTAGCTGCCCAGATCTACGTGCCTGAATTTACGCTGCAGACCTGAACAGCCACAACGATCAAGACACGTGACTCTGAATCATTGTGTATGCTGTTGTTTTATAGCCAATGCTTTGAGGGAAGGGGTGCGCGTTGGGTTCGCCAGGCATATTGCGCTGGAAGAGTACAAAAATTGTTCAGTGCCTGATTGTCTTTTGCGTTGATCGATACGATCCTTCATGGAATGTGTGTTAGGAAGGGTTGCTGGGCCGCACTCTTTAGCCTCTGTTCTGGTTTGTTTCACAGCGTCGACTGTACTTTAACCAGTGGTGGCTGTCGCAGAGATCAGAGGCTGCCTCTCACTTTCGGACGAGAAGTGCTTGCAAAGCTGCTTGGAAAACCCCAGTTGGCAGATTGGAGGAAGTGCACCATGTCTGAGGAAGAAGAGAAGGTCAGGGCGGCCAAGTTCCGTGAGATGTTCGAGAAATACGATGTTGTACAAAATGAATGATGAAAAGTTAGATTGGGGTTCAGCCCTAGAGGCTGTCTCTTGTAACTTGTCCTGAAATCGCACACTGTCATGTAAGCAAGGGCAGTGCTTCGACAAATGTAGTCAAGCAATTGACAATCATGCATGGTGTCAGTCAGACAGTGGAGAGCACGGACGCAGCAAGTCAGATGAGGGATGCAGTGGGGGTTGACAAACAGACGGCGTTCCACTCCGCAAATCGTTGAGCAATCAATGATGACTGTGCTGAAACCGTATGCCAAAGTGAAACCAGCTTGTGAGGCTTGTGTCAGCGACAATGGCCACATCAGTCTGCATTGGGGCTTTGCTGCCCCTTCAGTTTGCGTGAGGATCCTGAATCACAATTGCCTCTCGGGTCTCCGCTGTTCAGCACCGCTGGCGTTGGCGATTGAGGATCCCCTCAGATTGCGAAGGCATTGTGGAGAGCTTTGTGCGGAACACACGTGCTGATCGTGCGTGCTGCTTTCCTTGGCGCCAAGATGCTTTTGACCATTAACAATGGGGGCGTGGATCCATCGAGATGTGCAAACTCTCCCTACTAGACTTCACGGCGAGATGCGCCGTGACTTTGCACTCGAAGTCATGCCGCTGTGGGCAAGACCAAGGTCCGATGCAATTTTTGCGATCGTGGGTTGTTTAGCACCGAGGACTGCAGTTTTTGTTGCAAACCACCACTGTGGCATCCCTCGACTTCCCACGCCTCCCAGTCTTGACGCCGCTGCCGACCGCCCTCGCCACCAGAGCCTCAGCCGACTTGCGGTGGCGGCACACGAGCCCTGAAGTCACTGCAGTCATCACGGGGCCCCCGTGCACGACAGAGAAGTCTCCAGGCCAGGCCTCCCGACGCCTCACCCTCACACCCAGCAGCATCCGCCACCTCTCACTCCCGACTTCCCAGCCGGCCCATCATCTCTGCCAACTCCGCTCAGCTCTCTCACAAATTCCCTTCTGAACCCCCGTCTCTCCCGGACGGCAAATTCTGCCCCATGTCGCTGCTCGACCGGTGTCGCAGGAGCATTACACGCACCTCGGTCTCAGGGCTTTTCCAGCCCGCCGAGGTCCCCTTGGCATCCAGGAGCTTGTCCAAAGAGGTGCGAATCGACTCTGCTCCCGTCCCCGACTTCCGTTGCTCGAGCTCCATCGCGATGGACGCGTACTCTGCCAGCCGCTGGAACTTCTCCCGGTTGCGCTTCATCTGGTCGATGCACATCTCCAGTGCGGGGAACAGGGAGCTCATCTTCTCTGCGGTTCCCCAAAAACGCCATTATGAAGCACCATCGTATTAACATTGATATGACAGTGACTGGTCCGTCGTTGAGAGATGGCTGTATGACTATAAAGGGACATGCCTGTCTGTGATCTATCTGTAACTCTGTACCCTCAGCGGTGTCCCCAAGCCCGTGGCTGTGCCTGCCTCCGATATAGTCCCAATTCGAACCTTGCGTATCAACATCACTCATTAATCATATTATTTATTTATATTTTGATATTATCATAAATTTACTTTAAAAATGATTTCAGAAATGATTTCAAGCGCATGTGCCGCTGGTCTGTACCCTAGCGACGCAAGCTGCAGCAAATGTCCCTCGCGCTTAGTAAAGGCTGGTGGCATGAAGGGGCTCAGTGAAGCTTGGCGTCATGAAGGGGCGCATGGATTCGATGTGATGTGTTCACTTCTCTTGGGAGTGTCCTTCTGGGACGCCATTTCAGAGTGGCCGGCGTTCGGCAACTTGCCGGGAAGTTTTTTGCGTAGTGAATACCGACGAGTGCATGTCCGCCATACTTTATTCGCAAGTGTTCCTCAACCGATGAAGGGCGCGGTGCCCATGATATCTGCAGGCACGGAAATCCTCTGGTAATAGATCCGCCACGGCTGTCATACTAGTTGGTATGCCAGTAGTGGCTGTTCGATCAGCAGCCCCGCAGCTGGAAAGGAATCCCTCCAGCGCACAAGATGGGAATTCATGTCACTTCTTGCAAGAGGCATCAATGGTGGACGTCGTGCCAAGCACAGCAGCCACCGAACACTGGTACTGATCCTGCATCCTACGCCCACGGAGTATGGAATTGTGCACTCACGCCACAAAGGACGGACAATGTAGTCCACGAAATTGACTTCAGCTTGGTACTTCATCGAATCGTTCCTGATGTCCATGTGGGGCGGCACCGGGAGCCCTTGAGAGCGGCACATTTCCGCCTCGTGCCTGGGGCAGCAGTGATCAGAGCGAATGCGTTAGGGAATATTGTTTCCTTGACGCAGCATCGGCGGCCGTTGCGCGAATGAAACTCGGCCAAAATACACGATTTCGAGCCATGTAAAAGTTGAGTAAAACCGTGTGAAAACGTGTTAAAATCATGTGCACTCGCCCGATCGTTACTGCACGGCTTGGTCCCACTTTTAGGCGATAAAGACATGACAAAAACACCATTTTTACACGATTTTCAGTCAATTACATGATTTGCACGGTACATGATCTTCGAGACCATATATTTGGCTTGTTTTTCACTAGTGTTGACGCAATGTAGGACACTCCTTCGTCACTGTTAGTGCCAACGCTGCCGGAATGCCGCGTCCCACAAGCGCATTGCTCTAGAATTTCTCAACATTGCATGGAGACCGCGTCCTTGCTCTGTCGCTTCAAACGCTGCACCATTGCAAGTGCTGAAGATGGCTTGCTCAGGACGGGGCCGGGCTGTCGTCCTGGACAGCTGCACACGCGACGGCTCTGCCGAGAGCAAAATACCACGCTGAGACGCAAGCGAGAGTGAGCAATTCGACCAGCGCTGGTGTGGCGCTGTCGCGCGCAAGGCTCTAGGACATGGGTTTTTGACGTGATGCTGAGAGCTTTAATCCGCAGAATCGCCGTGCCAGGACGTGACTTCGGAGGCGCCGGACGACGCTTAGAGGGGCTCCTTCGTCATGGACGAATCATGGACGAATGAGCTTCTGCGCTGGTGTTGCGTGGCCGGCACAAAATTCCGTGGACATCAAGGAGCCCCCAAGTGGCACCAGGGAATCTTCGGGGTCCAACGTGCAATCAACGGGTAGAAAAGAATCTTACCAATGAGAACATCTTACTTGAATTCGGTTTGCACCTTGTCCGCAATGGCGAAGTTAACCTCGAAGCTGCGTACGGGATTGGAGAGGTCGGCACTGTGGAGAACGGCCTTGGTCATCAGCATGCGCAGAGCCTCGTTGTCTTGTGCCAGAGGCCAGGAGTGCTTCTGCAAGTCGGCGGTCAAGCTGAAGTGATGGGACATGTCGGTGGCCAGGATGGCGCTGATGATCGTTTTCCTAACCTGAGTGATCATACAGATTTCTAGACGTTTGCGTAAGTATAACAGATTAATATCTTAAAGAGCGAAAAATTTTGAGCAAAGGAACACTTTGTGACTTTGATAAATGCAGATTATTGCAGTTAATCCCAGTGTCTCTAAAACACACCTTTTCAATGAGTGTTTCAATTGGCCGCACTGCGGGAAAGTCCGCTTTCATGTGGCTGCGTCCCAATACCCTCTGAATCCACACCTACCCAGTAAAGTTTTGCAGCAAATCTCAAAAAGCTTCCCTTCAACAGCACTAGCATTAGAGCTAGCTGCTAAGCAAATGGATGGGGCCGCAGCAAAATCTATCGCGCTCAATCCCGCGAAATGAGGCGGTCAGCGGCAGTGGTCCATCCACCTCATCCAATTCTGCCTTGCATGCCCCAGAAGGGCGCCTGCATGCCAGGCCCACTCTGGCGCAACACCCAATTGCCCAATAAGCATCCTTATTGGGGCCGGAAACGTCGGATCTTACAAGCTGCTAATTAAGTGTTAATTTACAATTTAACCAGCTGCAGACAAATACTTCAGTCGCTTGCGAAGGCCACGAAATTGCCGCAAGCTGCCTGCAGATGCATCGAGATGGATTGCAGGGGATGTGTTGCAATCCGATGCCGCACCTCTTTTTGATCATTCGCAGGCATCCCATCCAGTAAGCAGCACTCCTTTTTCGCCAGTATTGCGAAGGTAATGGCGCAGTGGTGATTCTCAAGGGGCGACACGTCATTGTACCGCATGGCGATCTCAGACTGGGTGTTGATGTGGAACTGATTGGTGTAGCCTGCGTACAGATGGGAACGCCCTCGGTCGATCAACCAGCAACACAAGCAACCATCAGACCACCTCTCCGTCGCCCCAGCAATGGACCACTGAATCCGAACATCAATGCAGTAGACGATGGGCCAGTTAGGTAAATGATCATGGTTCATCGCACAACGCATCAGAACAGCGGTAGAAATGCAACGACAGATGGCAGCGTCTGACGCACTGGTAGGTCGCTGATGTCAAATGCCACAAAAAACACGGCTAAGATACCGCGATTCGGTCCCATTATTGACATTTTTAACATAAAATGTACAACCATATTATACCTCGACGCAATTTGAGCATATTTGCAAGATGTGTGAAATGGACAATACTTTGCACATCTGCGCACTGCGCATCTGCCAGATGACAAAGCTGTTTTACAAGCACACCCTCGGAATTGCCAATGCACACCATGCATGCAACTGATAGCTCTTTCTGTTCTGCAATCGCGCATATCACCACATTGCCCTTTCAGTCTTTTTGGATTGTTCAACATCACCGCTTTACTGCAATCGCCACAACTCCAGACCGCAAATCCGTGCCCAGCGTGGTAACAACCACCATCACTGATCAGTGATATGTCTCATGAGACATATTGAAGCTGCGCAGATATCGGCATCATAGCTGCCCAGCCATGCAGCCTTCAAGGTGTTGCCAACACTTGCATGGATTGTTGCTTTGCTGGAGATTTTGTGCTGCACGCAGCATCAACAATGGAAGTGCCGTTTCTCCACTCTGGTGTGCTGGATCTCAGAGCAGGACTACAGTCCAGAGCTTCATCCCGGTGATGGGTCAACTGACGTTGTTCTGCATTTCCTATCATAGATGTCATCGATTTGTGTGTCGATTTGGTGAGAGGGTGGACATTGAAGTGGCGGAATCTGCCCTTTGCAATTTCCCCTTGGCGCACATCCATGGAAATGAAAAGGAGGTTGACGTTATGTGGAGGTGAATCAAACTCGTCAAGTGGGTTATTCGCACGTGCACACTTACCGTTGTGATCTACGTCATGGCATATGGCAGATATGAGTAAGGCGAGTTGATCCTTGTGGGTGAGGAAAGTCTTCAACTCGGTGGTTTCTAGAATCTGCGTGCATACATAGACACAAAGATTGATTACGAGATCCATTGGGCGACAATTGGTCCCGATAAAACGAATTGGAATCCTGTCATGGTACACACTTGCTATTTAATAAAACGCAAGTTTTTGTCGATTATTAACGCAATCATTCACCTAGGTTTACTTGGTGTCAAAGTATCAGAGATTACTTGAATTTTTGGAAGTGCATTTGGCGAAACAACGTTTGCAAAATCTCTTCCAGGTCACCTTCGATTCCCTGAAACCGCCCATGGGAGCCCACATGCTTGGCGGGCAGACCATGCATGATTTTCACCGTTCTATTCATTTCATCACTGAAAGGGGATAATTGTGTTGAATGGTACCAGGCCCCAAAGTATGGATCGAAACAAGAATCATGGATGCGCAAACGTAATGCTTATCTATTCATTCAACTGATACTCTATTCTATATGCATGATGCGCTCCAGCACCAAATCTCCGTCGCCCGTGCTCCATAAACCATGCGCATAACGTTTCGCAAAAGCGGTGCGCCTTGTGTTTGGTACCATCGGTACTTGAGAACTAGTAAGTTGAACTAGTTACCAGTTCAGTCACTCCATTTTGATCCATTGGTCAATGTATACAGGGAGGATGTCTCGGCCATCTCATCTCACCATCCATGCCGCATGCAGCACGTACACAGCATGCATGAAGGTGTGGTAGGGCGTGTCCTGATAGTGGGAGCAAACGGCCGTGAGGAAGGACGTCAGCACGGCGTCGCTGATGTTCATGTGCTTCTTCAGTCCGCTGTCTGAGAAGATGTCAAAGGCCACGAGCACCTGCAAGGCCGATCGGAAGGGGCGCTGCCTGCCTTAGATGGTCCAAGAGCTGGCCCTCAGTGGGGGCAAAAGCCTGACAATCTGGACTTCCATGCCACTGAATGAACTGACAGTCGCGGTCTGCGGCTCCAGGAGTCGTATCAAAGACTCAAATTTGTCTGAAGAGCCTCCGGAAGTCTTGCAAAATTTTGCAGCATCAGATTTGTGTGGGTATTAGGCCATCCAATTGGGCACTGTTAGAGCAGGTTCAGAATTGTGCCCCTGGATCGGTTGGATGATCTCTATAAACCGCATCACTGGCAAGTTGGTACAGCCACCTGTTCCGCGAGCGCTGGCAAGTATACGAGTGTTGCAATCGTGCTTCCCAGAAATACCTGGCATGCCATGGTGGCATGAAAATTTCCAATTTGTGTTTGTGCCTGGTTGAAAGGTTAGCAGAGACTAATAGTGTGTGCGCTTAGCATTCCCATCCACTTAGTACTTGGCTTTGTGTCCGCTTTGCCCGAATGGGTGCCCATGGAACCTCTGAAGGCATTTTCAACGACCACTTTAGACCAAAAGCGGAATCAGCGTATGACACCAGAAAATACTGGAATAGCTTTTAGGGCAAATTGGAAACAACTCTAAATACGTTGAAGCTGTTGGATTTACAAGTTTCGCCTGAAGCGCACTTGGAGATGGCGGAGCAATAAATGAGAGTCCAGGCAAGACGGAGGAGCAGAGATGCTGCGCTGGCGTCACATAAGGAAGTGGAACTGACGTCAGCGCGAAACGGAACTCACGTGGATAGAAACGAAGCTTACCAGCTCTTCTGACGGGAGACCCATAAGGTTCAGGTCCCACTTCTTCAGCATTTCTGTAGGACCCAAGGCGCTCCTCCTGCGTGCCTTTTTGGACGTCTTCCGAATGGTGTCTATGTCGGTACTGCAGTCGCTGAACACCCTCTGGCGTATGCTCTTGTGTATGCTGTTCCAGGCCTCGCTGGTGTCTTGATTCCAGTGCAGTGGCGTCGTCGACGACCTGTAAATGGTCCTGGGACCAGGCACGCTCACATGTAGGTCAATGGCGCAGCTGCAGGAATGGCGGAGGTGAATGAGCCGAGCACTTGGGCGCAACATCAGGGAACGTTCCGTTGCGCTGCTTTGTGCATGCACTAGGCAACGCCAATCATCTTCCCTGGAAGAGAGTTCACTGATGTGGCATATGAATGCCGTCAACTTTTGCAGTCAATGAAGGCTCGTTTCCATGAAATTCGTGGGGTACGCCATGATTATGGACTGTGAGTATCATATAAGTCAACAGTGAATCCTTGCACAGATGACGAGGATATTGAAAATTTCAATCCGACATCAACGGTAACCGACCTCGGGCATGTCAGGCAAAACTTCAGGTGACTCTGTAAGATTTCGAGATGTTTTGAAGTCGACAGCAACGCGCCGCGAGCCCTTCTTTTCATATTCAATCTTTTTTCGTACGCATTGTTACATCGACGAATGCATGTACTGGCGCAATTGAAATTAAGCGGATTCGCTGCGCTGTCTCTGACCTGATCTCATCCAAGTACAGAAGTACTGGAAGTCTGGTTTTCGGTGCATTGAAAATATCTCTTTGAGATATTTCGACGTTGACGACGTTATTCAGTTGCGCGCCAGAAATACAACTGTTGTGTTGACTCTGCAGGGGAATAGTGAGCCCAAAATTTCTTTGAATGGGCCAGATGTGATTGAATTGTAATTCACTGCTGTGATCCAATTCGACCAAGGGTCCCCAGGCTGAATGGGGTTGTCAACGCTTCTTCCCGATTCACCTCGCCAGAGGGTTTGCGGCCCTTGGCAGATGTTGGCATCCCTGGACCGCGTTGATTGGAGCGAGACGTGGCGTGTGCTCTTTCGGGGGCCAGTTGCTGTCTTATACTCAAACCTTCCCCATAGTAATGTAACGCTTTCCTTTTTTTGTGGCGGACAAATAACAAAATACATGACGCTCTTTTCGCAGAAATTTTTCGAAGCCACACAGAACGCTACAAACAACGCTCTCAGAAAAAAGTGCGGAACAACAAGCGTAACGTAAACCCTTTGGATGTGGAAGGGTTGAACATCCTACGGGATTTGCTTGCGTCTCCGACAAGATAACCCCGGCCGCCGGTAACAACTTGGCTCATTTATCTGGATCTGAGCTCAGAGATTTTGCTTTGCTTTGCTCCATTTTCGCTTTCGTCCTTTTCTTTTTCTCCTCTACCGATCGGCTGCGCTCCAGGCTGGTGGGGCCTGAACACAAACAAAAACTGTGGGTAGAAGCAGGCGCCGGTGCTTGGTGCCGTGGTCCTAAAACGCCAATATAGTTAGTAGGGATTTTGATTTGGCATGTGTCAAATGCAATCAAGGGATTCTGTGCCTGCAGGATGTGGGGTGTGCGATGTGATGGTGTTGGTGCGGTAAAGGCACCCATGCCACATGGAAACTCACTCGGCATCCCATCCAGAGTACTGCAGCAGCTGCGCCTGCAGCAACTTGTTTTCTTCCAAGGATCCCGCATGGTATCCGCAGTAGGACACCGTTGATAAGGCGCTGGCGAAAGATACCTCAAGGGACCTCTCCGCCAGCACGCCAGCCACCTCGAGAGCGAACACCTCCATGGCCCCACTGCACATCACACAGGAAGGGTACAATTGGCTTCCTGGCGCAGGGCAAAACAAGTTCAACAGTGATTAAGCTGAAGAGTTTCGATTGTTGAATCAAGCCATGTAAATTTCGCGAATGGAAACTATGTGGATGAATGAATACCATTCCAATCTGCGCCCCCAAAGCATTTGCGTTGTACAGCAAGGGTGTAATCAGCTGAGATTTACAATCAGAGCTTATGCTTGATATCAACTTAGATTGAAAATAATACAAATCTTCGAAGTAAATATGCGATTTCGCCTTTAAATCAATTGAATGACTTGCGAAACTGAGATAAGACACAGTATGGAGTCGCGCGCACATTACTCCACCAGGAAAGGTCAGCGATTAACGGGTGTTGTTATATGAAGTACTATTATGTAAATCAATAGAGATACATATTCTGGCTGATATACGGATTGAACTGAGCCGCTGCTGGGAGAGAAGTCTGTCTTGGTGATTTGCCGTGCTCAGAAGATTCGGCTCGATTCCGAACAGAAGTCGTGAGGAGAAATATCTCAGCTTGCACCACTATTTGAGTTGTCAACAAGAACCGTGTGAAGTTGTGGCCGGATCCCAATTCACACATCCACTGAAGGGATACACCTGGCGTAGATATCAGGTATTGGAAGGCTGTGCACAGTAACGCCAAATAAAAAGGCAGTTTAGATCGATACCTACAAGGTCAATCATTGAAAGCGATAATTTTGGAAGCCAGATTCAGCACTGCGGAAGAGATGGTCAGCAATGAGTATGAAAATTGTGGTGCCGAATCTTTTCACACGACGTGGTACTTCCTTTTTGAAGTTAGAAACCAGTTTCTTCAGGAATTTTGGGAAACTGGGTTGGGGCATACAGGGATAAGGCCAACGTAATAGTATGATAAATTGAAGGCTCGGGTGGAAACGTACAAGGACACCTCTGGTAATTTACCAGTTAAACGCTGTGATTATCGTATTTAGTCGTGAACGCTAATGTAGTCAAAGCCTAAATCAATCAAAACCAGCACGCAGTCCAATTCTGGTGGCGGAATGACTCATCGAATGATCCTTGAATGCCATTGCAAGAATTGAGATTCAGGCAAGGTTTTTGTACAGGAGGTTGCGCAAGTCTACAGCAATAATAATTCATACAATTTGTATTGAATTGTGGAATACTCGCAGATGTGCTTCTGCAACAATCACCTGTCGGTTTCTGTCATGACGTTCTCGTGGAAAATGTGCACCTCCTCTGGATTTTCTTTGTTTATCGCCAGTATAACAGCCATGCATTTCTTCTTGCTGGCTTCAACGATGGGATGTACCAGAAGGGTGTCCACACTGTGTACAATCAAAAATACTGTAACAACGTGTCTGGTGAATTATGAATTGCTGAAAATTGTGAATACATGATATCAATTGTCCGAATGAAATGCCATTACAACCTTGTTACATGTCTAATAACATAAAGTATAATGTTGTACCATGGTAATGAAACAAATTGCGGAGCTTACCATATTATATTCAAACTTTTCGCATCAAAACAATTTCAAATTGGCGCTTTTTGTTCCGCACTTTTGTCAGAGCGCTGTTTTTACGTCGCCTTGCAAAAATTCAATTAAGAAGAGTTGTTTATTTTATTCCTTTCTCCTCAAAAAAGGCCAAGCATTACGTTACTACGTAGAAAGATTGAATACTCTACTGTATTCGTATTTGGTAATAATACACACCAGTGGGATAACGTGGCAATGCCACTTGGCACAAATTGACTCCAACTCTCTGTTTCTCGCCATCGCTCGCCGCAAATCTGTGACAGTGACCTTATGACCAATGCGGCAGTTTGCTTCAGCTTGATTAGTGATTAAGTTATGAAGGAATGCTGTGCCGCGTGGCACGGTGCATTCCGGTAATTTTGCAGCAGAAATATAAATGCTGACATTGCCATGTGTGTTACTCGCCATTGATACTTATGCGCTACTGAAATGATATGGCATCTGCATGTGTGCACAATCCCATTACCGTTATTGGGTAGGTATTTTTATTAAATACTAGCTCTATTCCCAAAGTACTGTCGCACCCCTAATTCGAGCAAACGAAGGTCAAAACTTGCGAGTCAGAAACCAAACAACCTCGACACGTCTTATTTAAAAGAAGTCCGTGGAGCCCCAAATATCCCAAACGGCGCCACCGCTCTTATTACACATGAGGAAGAGCTGAAATGCGATTTTGCGTTTTGTCGGGATATCAGGAAGAGCACGAAGGTCTAGTACTGCCTTTCAAAGTACGTTGATCGATCTAAGCTCTCTCTTGTAAAGACAATTGACCTGGTGGTTTGGTATGCATTGAAGATTTGGCTAAATTCAAAACAGAGTCCGCAGAGAAAATGATGCGGTGTTGCTACAAATTCTGGGGCAATAATTGTGTGCATGCTGTGGACAAAGGCCAAGAGACACCTAGATTAGTGCAAGAGCATTAACCTAGCTGATACACTAAGCTCAAGAAACCCATGCATGCTGTCACTAACTCCAACATGACCTAGATTGGTGTCTACATGGCCAATCGTTGAAATTGAGAATTTCAAAGACATGTCGTTGGGTCAACATAACGGAAGAGATGGTCCACAAGTATTATGATTGCGGTGATGCCAAAAATATTGAAATGCTATGGTAATACCTATTCATTGCTTACAACAAGGCTCCTGAATAATACAGGGGAAATAGGCTAGCGCACATGGGGATAAGATGAGCACAAAACTACGGGCAATTGTGTCCCTGGCGGAGGTGGGCAGGGACGCTGTTGATGGGGCTGTAATTCCTTGCTTTATGGGGATGACTAATATAATCAAAATCCACATCGGCCCAAAATCCACCAAATAATCCGAATCTAGTGGCAAATTGACTAATTGAGTTGATTCTGCAAAGTTGTAGCAGGAGTAGGGAAGGGACAATACTTTTGGAATAGAAGAAGTATGTGGTTCCATCAATTTTCATATGTGTCATGCACCATTATGTACTTGAAAGACATATTTCATGAACAGTGTGTGCTGCAACTGCAAATGAAAAATGCCTCCATCAAACTATCAACCCACAGTTGGATCCAATAAAAACAATGGTTATGATGAGGGATCAAAATCAGCGGTTTGCTTCTATTTCACTTTGATTTCAATTGTGTTTTTTGGCACTTACGTTTCAATTTTCATGATATTTTGCAATCTCCTCAAAACGCCTTCATCCTCTGGATTTCCCTACATAAGTGGGCACCAAAGCAATTAATCTAAGCTTTCTAGGTTTTGCCGTTCCTCTGGAAGCGAAAATTCTTCAAGAAAAATTCACATGCATGTAGCGAGATCACATCAATAGATGCTTGAATTTGATGGTACAGAGGAAGGACCTTTCCTCATATTGTGTTCACGACAGAACTCTCCTCAATTTATATGAATTGGATCTCCGTTGGTTTCAGTTTCAAGTGAAAATATCATGGCTATGGATTTTGCAGCAACGTGCGCACAAATTCGCATGAAACCACAATTACAAGCTAGGGTAATGGTATGCACCCCACCTTTTAAAATATAGTTCTGAATATCCAAAAGAAGATTTCCAGATGGAATATATTGGATCCAAGATAAACTGTGTCAATTGACGATACGGAAAAATTACTCTAAGAAATTGCGTTTCCACATTGGCAGAACTCAAAACATATCAAAACAATAAATTTCTCCACAAGGAACGGATTCCAAGTTTGACAGATTGACATTTTCCTTCTACTATACACATCGATTGATATTCGTTGTTGGATTTTACTAAAGTATATGTTTATTCATCCCAACCCTCCATATTGCCTCTCCATACAACGCATTTCGAAATACACATTAAAGGTTAGCACAGGGCTTGCAATGCCGTCAGGCGCCGTTAACCTTGTTTTGGGATTTTTTTTGGCCACTCGGTGCTGCAATTTTTGCTGATTTAGCAAAATTACTAATTTTTTGTGGCGCTGACCAACCGCGGTCGTGATGGGACGCGGGGCCCGCCGATGGCACGAGTGGAGCTCAGCGTGAGGTGTGAGAGCATTAATGAGATGGGCGCCCAACGCCGCCCATTCTTGCCAACCGCGGTCGCCTGGGATGGGGCCCACTGATATGCGAGTGGGCGCCCGTGGGCGCGAGAGGCGTGGAGGAGCGGGCGCTCAACGAGTCTATTCTTTCATGTCGGTCGGCTCGGAACGGGCCCCGATGGCGCGCGAGTGGGCACACGCGAGGCGCCAGATGCCCGGCAAGATCGGCGCACCGCTGGTGCCCAATCGCGCAGCCGGCCTTGCTGAAACGGGCTGGGGAAATGGTTAACCGTGAGCCGCGAATGCGCCTAGGGGTTCAGCTCTCGCGAGCGCCCATCCCGGCCTCGCGGTGGCTCAATGGCCTCCGCTACTGGTAGGGCCGGTGCCACGAAGTGGGAGAGGCGCCCCCTGGTTCACCCCGCACACGCCCATTCCCGCTGCCGAGCTAGCCTGCGCGGCCGCTGCCTGTGGCTCGATTCAGCGCTCGCGAGCGCCGCGGCCTCCATTGATTGCGCCATCGGATGCTATTGGCACCCAGCGCTCGCCGTGCAATACCGCTGGGTGGCAGGATGTTACGTTCCACGGAAAAATTCACTTACATAGTAAGCCTATTACCAAGGGCGCCGTCTGTAGAGGCGGTTTTGCCGCCGTTAATGGCAACGGCAACCACGCATTGGTTTGTGCAACAGCTGCCGCTAAATAACGGCCTGCAACACCGACCTCTAATACGCATCTGCAGGTGCTACTATCCAGGATGGCAATATGTGAGAAAACACAATTCATCACACCATGGAGGTCTGTAACCTACATGCATGTCATGAATGTTGCAGCGAGGCCTGCACCACCGACCTCTAATACGCATCTGCAGGTGCTACTATCCAGGATGGCAATATGTGAGAAAACACAATTCATCACACCATGGAGGTCTGTAACCTACATGCATGTCATGAATGTTGCAGCGAGGAAATGCTATGACAGCTGAATACAGAGCGATGCATCCCAAATATCTACACCTGAATGCATAATGGCTTCATTGAAGTTGCGCAATCTCCAACGATGTTCCCAACAAGATTGGTCCTGCGCATGAGCAGGATAAAAGGTGATCTTTGGAATGCGCCATTCAAATCCAAGCATTTTTGAATAGAAAAGACTGCTCTAAAACCATCCAAATTCTCGTATCTGCAACTTCACGCTCATCTCCAAATATGATTAATTTTGACCATTCATAAGTTTGAAACATATGAACATATGCTTGAAATTCAATTAACTTGTCTCGATTGGCAAATTCTTGTGCTAATATTTATGAAATTGAATCGATATCCTCCAATAATATTAGGATTAAGCTGAAAACATGTAATTGGCGACAATCCCATCAAGATATGTACTCAGCAATCAAGGGAAACGAACAGTTGATGATTTTTCAGTGCTCACTACCACATGTGAATATGCATAATGAATTTTCCATAAGTGGACGACATATACTAGCCTAAGATAGGTTAAGCCTTGGACGTTGAGGTTCTGTCCCGTAGAACCCAAAAATAGAAATGGAATACTAGATGGACGAGAAGCTGATCCATTTCATTCATTCATTCGTCCATCCATTCATTCATTCATTCATTCATTCATTCATTCGAACACTTATGGAACATTGATCCCTGACAATGGAAGCATGCTTCCAGCAGCAGCAATGGCAGCCCGTCCAGTCCACGCGGCATATGTGCATTCATTCGTCATCCTCTTCAATATCGATGCAATGATCTTTAATTGGCTGGGATGCAGTAATGCACCTCAAAGTGTACATCTCTCCCTGGAGAGTGTCGCTCCCAAACGTCGCCCAGAGTTCCATCCTTGCTTGGTCCATCAGAAAAAGGAATGCGTGTTGAGCGCCAACAAGTTCCTTGACTGCCGCTGTTATGCTTTCAATCACTTCGTCTAGAGATTTCTGCAAGATCAAAAGAGCATATCAGTTTTTGCATTCGACTTCTGAAAACAATCACTTTAGAAAAATGATGGATGTTTCTGAGGGGTTCTCAACGAAATGCTTAGAAGAACTACAGTAAAGGATAGGGCACAATAGTAAATTTAAAAACAAACATGAAGCGTGCAATTTCTGCAGCGAGAGGAGTTTTGGGCACTGAATTGATCATTGCTTGGCTTCGCGCAATGTATGTGTGGAACTATTTATCATATTTTCAACATTCACTTTTTGAAGTAAAGAGGTGGCAACTCTCGAGTGAAGTAGATTATTTCATTCGCAATGTGGAGCCATAGAAGCATAGTGACCTGTTCAAAGCAAAGATGTTGCATTTGTTGACATGAAGAATATATGCATTCTATATTACGGACAAAAGCCTGATGTCCCAGATGTTTCCTCATGTGCAACACGAGGAATAGAGGGCGTTTGATCGTCTGAACCGGCAAAGAGACTCACCACTCTGCTCAGATTTTTGAAGCATCTTCCCAGGGTCGCTATTCGCAACTGCTCTTTCCTGCAATCGCCACGGCGCACCATCATCTTCAATCGCATTTTATTTTAACACGAAACGCAAGATAGACTACATAAATGGCGCACTTGATTGATTGTTTTAATGTAATTTTCGCTTGGATTCAGGTTCACAGCTCATAAAGGTCGTTGCATTTTTGAAGGAGGAATCATACATATTGTCTTTGTCAGCATAATACATGACTTGTACCGAAACATAAAGTTAGATGCGCCCGAACTATGCTAACGTGTGGCCAACAAGACGTACGTGCCAATCCTGTAACATACGATAGGAACGGAAAGTGGCGTATTTCTAATGTAGGAATTGTGTGCGCTGCCACATAAAAGTCTCTCCAGATTTTTTTTTCTGTATTCGGGTGCCAATGGCTCCGCTTAGTTCTGCCATACGGAACTCCCCCGAATGGCTCAAATACGGACAGAACAGCATAATGTGGCTAGTTTTTGCAAGATATATCCATTTCAAAATGTGCAAAAATGGCCGAGGATTGTGCTGCGGTAGTTAAACAATCATTTAAATTGAACTAAATTGTTTGCAGCTGCAATTTCTCGACGGGGAAAGCGACAATAGCCGTGGCTGTTGCTATTGTCCCAATGTAACATCACGCCAATTTTTGAGAATTCCTGTTGACTGTCTGGTGCTTTTATGCTTAATATTGCCACTGCGCAAAACGCCCCTCACTCGCTTACTCACTCTCTTCCCCTCCTGTCCTACCTACAATGCTTTCTCATGAAGCGCGCTCTTGGCCAGCGTGTTGCCGATATGCACAGCCAGAACTTCCAGAGTGTTCTCATCCACCCAAGTAAAGCTTCCAGATTTCTTGTTGAGAGCCTGCTTGAATGCCACGAATTTTCATTGAATCTGGGTGCGCTGCAAATAGAACATTACGTTTATATGACACGTCATTTTGAAATTTTGCTCGTCGCGCGATGCCCGAAGCTACTCGAGAACGAAGACATGCTCCCCGTCATTTTGATGCTTTCTCCTCAGCTCAACTGATGGGCCGAGCGCCTTCGCAGTTGTTTATTGTTTGCAATGTACATGAACAACAAAAGTTTCTTCTGTCGGGATTGCAAAATTTGAATGCATTGCGATGAAAGTATACACTGCGCACAGAGTTGGCTAAATCAGCAGAGGCTTCCACCTGTGGTGCACTTTCAAAGTTCATGGGACGCGGTCAGTTTGCTTGCGAGGCAGAGGATGGCTATTAATCAGCCCGCTCGTCTTGTCCCGAGATATTGCTCATATGCGAGGGCTCTGAAAGTAGAATGTTTGCTCGTGGCTAACGCAACAAATGGGACGTAAGTACAGGCGACTGAAGCACAGTATCTGCAACAAGCATGGCATGATTCATGCGTTGTTTATGCTGTGCAACACTCGAGGGGTCCCTTCGCGAAGGTCTACCTGCAGTACGGCGACGTTTTTCCCAGACATGTCCGAAACGGGTCTGCACAGAATGTTGCGTGTCCTATGCTGCGTAATTTCATCTATCTTCGGGTTGAAATACTTGTTTCTATATGCATCCACCACATTCATGGTTTCACCTGAAATTCACAGCGCGAAAAAAATACATGAAAAAGGCTATATTTGCCATTAATAAGCAAAATAGGTAGATACAGATTTCCAATTAATACTTTCTTATATTAATTTATAAATACATTGTTCCAGGTGATGTTGCTTACACCTTTATAAAACAATAGGCTTGTGGTTGTGCGTTTACTCCCTACGAAGCATTTTAATGTAAATAAAATTCCGATGCATTCCGGACATATTTGGTATTTACGTTTGCGGCGGCACTTTGCACAGAATGGGCCACTTTTCCGTATTTTTATGGCACGTCAAGACACCCTGTTTACGTAATGAAATCTTAGATAAGGATCAGTCTCCTGCCCCCTCGATCGTCCGTAACACAGCGTCTACCTCGCCACAGGGAAGGGCAAAGACCTCGTTGAGAAAAAGGTGGTATTACGCCCACTAAAGCGCATCTGGCTGCCGCTCCCTGGAATCCCCGATCCCTGCACGTACTGCCTTAATGTACACAGGGCCTGTGTTTACGCATTTTACGTGTTTTGACCGCCAAAACGTACATATCATTCATGCGCACGCGTAAATGGAGGCAAATACAGCGCGTTTACTCCACAAAATCAAGCCTGAATCCAGGCTGGTGTGCTGCTGACGTTGTGGTTCTTCAACATTTCACTGCGCATTTGAGATGCGCTTTTGGCAACACTGTAAGGCAGACTACAATATAAATACAGCTTCGGATGCACACGCAAAGCTCACATAGGTGTGGGCACGAGAGCGAAGCCCACTGCAAAGGATCAATCCCGTCCGCTCGACAGCAGCCGGGAGACATGAGAAAGCGGTTTACTCCGTGCAAAAAGGAAGAGCAAAGTAACTGCGGTGCGCTGCTGCACGCGCTGGTGAGCCAGTCGGGTAGGCGCAGCCATCGGCATCCTATGATGCACAGGTGCCAGAGTCCCAGGGCAACGCAGGTGTTAAATTGTCATGTGCTGCTGTGCGTGGGGTCAGGCAATATGAGCGCACTACAACGCGTGGAAACTTAAGCAAGGGGGGCGGTGGCGCGAACATTGTGTCGTACCGGTTTGAGCCACCACTCCTGCGATGCCTTCTCCGAATGAGACACGAAGGATGTTGGGACCGATCTTCCCGGGCAGTGCCCTTGCCCTGTCCGCAACACCGAACAGAAAGGCCGCACAATGGATTCGCTTTGTTCTGCACATTGGTAAAAGTGGATTTGAAGCGTCCGTGCCTGGTGGGATTTTTTGCGCACTTGCGAGCTTACAGCGGTTCCTATCTGTACACCTACTCAAATATGATATGGTGGTTTCAAGTAACGTCATCAATGGGGAGGCATGTTCAGGCCGTGCAATATTGCGACGTAAACAAACCAAATTGTAGGAAGAAACTCCACGCAGCCCTCGATAAAAACGAAGGACCAGCAATGGGGGATTAGCAACAAGATTTTATTAAGAGTTTAGAGCCAGAATCTCATTTCGGCCTAATGATACCTGCCCAGAAACGGAGGTTTGTCCAATGCACATCATTTGCGGATACGAACGCCACGAACTGACTTTATGCACACTTATTCCTCTATCCGAAATTAAATGAAACAATTTGCTTGAAAGGCCGCATTTATATCATGCGCTTGCCCATTTTCCTTCAAAATTGGGGCAGAGTCTCCCGCAGAAGCTCAGTAAGTGCTGGAAATCTTTTATGTAGAACGGATAAGCGCTGGTCACGTGACAATACTTCAAACCCTCATGACTCCAGCCAAGAACTTGAACCTTCTCAATGTCTGGCCAAACAGCCCCCCCAACGGGGTGACTGGGTGGCCTTGTGACTGAAGACGCATAGCACAGAATGAATATGTGCAGTCGCCGTCGTGGCTGCACGTTGTAGGCGTTCCAGCGGAACAGGAGACACCGCGGAACTGAGTTCCGCATAGATCGATCGTCAATTGCGACCGTGGTTTGACGGGCCAGCGAGGATTTCAGCTCCGGTATCGCACCTTTGTGCAGAACGCTCTCAGCGCTTGCACTTCCTGACGATATTAGGAGCTCCCTATTTTGCATCGATTATGATACTGAGATTTTAGAACCAAAGACTTTCAACTTGATTGGACGGCGGTCCATTAAAAATACCTGATCTATGCCTGAAATAGTGTGGCTTGTTGCAACATGAAATGTTGACAGTTTTCTGAAAAGTTCTGGATTGGATCCGCACAAACTGGATATATTTTATAAAAAAACTCAGCAAAGCGATGCGCAAAGAGCAAAGCTAAGCCATCGCGACAACCAAATGCAACATATCATTCTGTACTTCATTTCAACCCACCTCAGCTCCCTCTTGGCTTCGTCCACGAGAAATAGAGTGACCATTTCGCAATCTAGCAGCTGCAGGGCGACCTCTCGAGCGTTGCACATTGTTTTCTCGATGTCCAAATCCGAGCTTAAGTCGTTAACGAGTCGTATTGCCTGCATAAGTGCCACCAGAATCAGGCCTCTGGTACAGCTTTTACCGTTTGCATCATGCCCGCTGCACAATAGAAGTTACAAACCAAGTAGAACTCATGCCCAAGGAAGCGCACCTACAATTCACCCAACACGCAGGACAGTCCCCATTTCTGACCCACCCCATTCCTCTGGTAGTGATATCTAAGCGCGAAGAGCTCGTTTTTGGGCCTCTCAATTTCATATTTGGGCTCGTTGCAGCTATTTTGCATTTGACCTCATCTGCTCAATCCATGCAGCACTAGATCTTTGACGCTTTCGCCGGCTGAATATCTACGACGCCCGCAACAAATATAGCTGGGCATGCTGAAGGTGCGCAGGCGCTGTTGGGAGGGGTCCGCATACTGGCAGGTTGGCCTGCAAACGCGCGTCCGGGAAGCAGGCAGCAAAGGCCCATATCGGGAAGACTGGCGGTTCTCGAGATCTTGGAATCTGGGCAGTTTTAATCCATGCCAACACGCCCTTTTTTGATGTTGACATTGTGCATATCGAATCCTCATTGTAATAACATTTGCCAGAAGACCAAACCAGAGGCCTTGCAACAAACTGCTGATGTCGGCCAATGGCCCCAAGGACATGTTTTGGTTCGGCCCACAGTATTTGTTCACCACCACGGTCTGCTCGACTCCCAGCAGCAATTCAGCGGGCGGAGCCTGCCCACCTTCTGGGTTCTGAGCATGATGCTGTGCAGCTCCTGCACGAGGGCCCTCTGCTCCTCGTGCTTTCCTGTGTCGTACAGGGTCATCAGCGACTCGCTGCCACGAGCGAGAGTCTCGCGAATCTTCTGATGTCTCTTGTCGTCCATGCTGATGCCCACGGCCAGGTCGGCGAGCGGTTGCTGTAAACAGCAGAAATCCCCACATCAGTTCTGAAAGAACACATTGTGCATTGGCAGGTTGCTTTTATTCTCCACTACAGTGGAAGTGGCAATACTCCCACAAGTCGTTGCTGTACTGTACAGCAATAACGTTTCTATTCTTTCCTCCTTCTTCTTGTTATATTTCTTAAGAATCATTATGCCCATACACACATTGTATATCACATTTCAGATATGTAATTTACAATAATAGTATATGTTGTGACACGTCTTCGTGCGGCATATGATCCACCATTCCACACAGGGGATTGGAATTAAGTCTGAGCGCCATATTTCACTGGGAGCTCGGATTGGGATGAAAAACCTCTGACTGATAAAAAAGTTGTGCCATGATATGAACGACGACACCGCTGTTTGGGGGCCCGCAGAGGGGGTGCTTATCGCCCATTGTTGACTAAACGGCACGTGTGGAATTGCCGTATTGGGATTATGCCAATACGCCGTCGTCTATGACACGCAACGCTGAATTCATTGCCTAGGATTTCGCTCTACCATGAGCCTGGTCTTGCTGGAACATCGCCGCGTTTTGGGCCGGGGGGGCACCACAATATTGGTGTTTGTTCTTACTGCCTTCTGTTGCTGCCACTCTTTCTGCGTCTTGCAATATGTCTCAAAGGAAACTGAAAGTAATGATCAGAATAGTGCGGAAAGAAATAGAAGTGTTGTTGCTGCAGCAGTCGCACGACTAAGTAAAGTGTCGTAACTTCTGCTGTAGTAGAGTATCACAGCAACCTGCCAATGCACGATGTGAGCACTCTACAGTTGAGATAGCAGGGACATGTTTCAATGCAATGCTTTGCTGCCGGCGATCGCGTTGCAGAGGCGGGGGTCGGGTTCCGCTCGCGTGCCCTTTGATCGCCTGCTGCATTTGAAAGGAAATTCCCGCGCGATGACGGTCGTCCACTGCCTGTGTTCGCTAAAACAGTCATACCGGACCGCACGCAGTAAGCGCAAAGTTGCTGTCAGCCGCGAATAGCATTTCTGAACCGCCCTGCCACTGTGCACCGGCCTCTCCGGGCCAGACCCTTGAAAATTCCCCGCCCCGCTCCGAGCGGCGAGGCAGCGAACTGACAACGGCTTCCGCGGCACGATCAGCTTAATTTTTCAGAGCACAAGTCCGTGCCCAGGCCTGCAGGTCGACAAACAAGTCGGCGAGAAAAGCCCAAACGCAAGCCGGAGTCCTGCGAGCCCGACGAACAGCGCCTCCGTGGGTCAGTTCGCCACGCCCCTAAAGTCTGGAAACTTGAACGCACTTCCGTGCCTGCCAAGCCAGCTGCCGCCTGCGTTGCCTCCCTGCACAGCCGCTTCTGCGCGAGGGGTCCTCTGCATACCTTGACCGTCACCCGGGTGGTGGAAGGGACGCATCCCATGACTCCCGTGCCTTGGGCACAAGGCGGAGAGACGGGGAGCAGGAGGGGCAGCTCGAGGGCGGCCTCTCTGCACCGGACGGCTGCCCCCAACCTGGTGGCGATGGGGGCGCTAGCGCCCGGGGGCTGAGGAGCCCGAAGAAGGAGCGGACATTGGCGTCGGATTCCGTAGGCGGACCCCTGCGCAGGTCCGCGGCGACCTGCTTGAGCCTGGCCACTCCTTGCCATGATATGCATTACTTTTTAATTGAATCCTGGACTTGTGAACATAATGGACGCATGTCTGAAGAAAATATCCGTAGATGCGATACTGGAATCGCAAGGTGGAATTTCCCAACTCTCGGGTTCACGGCGCCATTTTCAAGTCCGGGTTTCGACAATTCTCAGCCAATGCTCGACCATGGTATGGACGACCATTGCCTTTTGTCGTCGATTCTGTCCTGACTTCAGTTCAATGGAAGCTACACCAGTTGATGTACGGTCATGTCAAAGGATCTGCAAACGCGTCCACATTGCCAGTGTCTTCTCCAATCAATCTTCAAGGATTCAGCGATGGTACAGACACATCAAGCCAGTCTACCAATATGAACGATTCCCGTCGTCATTACAGCCTATATCCTTGAGAACGTTCTTCCTGCGATTTCGTTGGAGTGCACTTTTTGGAAATTGTGAAACAATGACACCAAACATGACAATCCTTTCCAGAACTTTCAAGGCGATTGTGCCCTTTATGTCACTTGCCTCCAGAAGACGAGATCCGTTTTCTCCTCCACTGCCGTGCCTATGGTAACATCCGTAGCAACCACTCCTGTGTTTTTTGATGTCGCAATACAAATACGCGCTTCTTGCTTCAGTTCCTGCACGCCAACTGACAAGGACACTTCTTTTGATGTATTGTCATTGACAATCCATTCTAGGCATTAGAGGTTGATAGACTCATAGACTGTGTTTGTTTTTTTTCAACGACCTGGTTGCAGACGCTGCTTTGCTCGGACAAAATAGGAAGCTGACGGCTACCTCATTGCCTTGTTATGTAAAAAATAATGATGAAGAAAATACCGGCGGAGCGGGTGTTCAAGGTGCTTGAAAAATGATGATGGCGATGATGTGCTCGACGCTTTGGGCTGCTGATTGCGAAAAAACACATCTCTTTCGGTTGGGCGGCGAGCCTGACGATCATCAGAAAATTGCAGAAAATTCGCATTACTGCAGCAGTCGCATCCAGCTGTATTGGCCATTGTACAATGGCGGCTGCGCGGAAGACGAAGGTGGCGTCTGTGGCGCACAATCCCTGCGTGTTGTTTCGCCGAGACGTCGCTGCGGAAGACTTCCACGCCTCGACGTGCCACGAACGCCCTACACGAACTTGCGATGTGGGTGCTCAACACGCGCCTGAAATCCGGGTATGTGCTCCATACCGGCAGGCGCTGGAACTGCTGATTGGTCTCCAACATCACAAAAAGGAACCCGTGGTCTGTAAGCTTTCCAACGTCTCTGGGAGCGGCCAACAGCCAGAGGAAGTCACGCAAATCACTCTCGTTTCCGGATGGCAGATGAAGACAGCATTCACAGCGTACTCATTGGGTGAGAACATGGAAACTGACGCCTACCTCCTTGCCTTCGTATGCAGTATTTCTTGAATAGCAACAAGAGAAATAGCCTTGATAAGGGGCCTAATATATAAAATATAATGGGCTTAGTTAAGGGGCAGGCGCACTGTTATTCATCTTTTCTAATTGCGCTGTGAAGCTTTCATTTTTGACAAGTGACAAAAAAACAGGATTGCTCGCAAGGGAAGCAATTTCACCAGCGTTCTATATCACTGCTACAGGCAAGGCCGACTCAATACAATGTGCAAAATCAGGACGGTTGTCACCGAGACGATGGAACTCCTGATGGTCATCAAGATCGCCAGATCGGCTTGTGCAATCTGATGAACATACAGCGATATTGCAGCCCGGGGCACGCCATGATGCAGGCATGAGATGGCTCACATGCCACTAAAACCAACAAACATCCAAAGTCAGTGCCTTTCGGTATCGAAGCTGCCAGCCACCAGCATCCATGCCATTTTCGAATGCACGATTCACACTGTATGAGACCAGCCAGAACAACCCATTAAAAGTGGGCAAGGAGAGGAACCCCCGGCTGTGACTGCTGTCACCGATCCCCTTTGATAGTTAGCACAATGACACCAAGCACCACCAGTGCATCAGCGATGAATGGACGTCAGGCAACTACACTCTGTGCCACTTCAATGTTAGTGAACCAATGAACCCAACAGCGATGGCCTGTGCATGCTTCAGACCAGCCCGTCCCCTCAGCAGATGCGCCTATTCCAATCCCACCCCCCCACTGGCAAATTCCTGAACACGAGGAACAGCAAGGGCTGACACCCAGTCGGATGCATGGGTCGGCATCAGGCCCATTGCATTCAGCCTGTTGAGGGCAAAGCCAAGCTGTGCAGCATGGATGATGCAGTACACCACGCGGGGGCTGAAGGTGTCCAACTTGCCCTGGGGATCGGCAGGGAACACTGCAAGTCGCCAAAAAAACACAGAAGGGTCATTTCTTCTGTTCATTGGGACTTGGTACTCCCTGATGGATGAGCTGTTGCAAGGTTGCCAATGTCACCCTTCACCAACTTGTGCTGGGCATGCTTTGCGATGAGTTGATAAAGGCTATCAAATAAACATGGTGGGGAGTGGTAGGTCTGGCCCTGATGAAGGGTGGCAAGGCATGGACACAGCTGATGAGGAAAGAATGGTCAAGTGGTGGCAAACACAATGGCAGTTTGCTTCTCTTCGCCTCCCTATTAGTTTTTCATCTCCTTCAGGGTCTCACGGGAAAACATGTGGGAGAAGGGCTAATTGACATCATGCTGCTCCGTATGAAATGCAAGGGATATTAACGTCAATTCACATCAGTACCAAAAGGGTGATGGTGACAATGCCAACTGACTATGAATTGTCAAAATGCGGCAAACACTGCAGAATTTGCAGGGTTGGGAATAATGTTGGTACATAAGCAAAAGCAGAAGTAAACAGGATGCCAAAAAGGGAGGCAGGGCATTGCAGCAAAAGAAGAGCTCTGCTTCAGACAAGAGCCTTTCTGATCATCGAATCCTGCAACCGACTGACTGCCTTGTGCATATGTATACTCATTCTGCAGTTAGGCTCCTAGTTGCATGCCATACTTAATCTGTGTCAGTGTCTGTGGGCAGGGACCCCAGAATAGGGCAAAATGAGGCAGTGGATACAACCACTGGCAACAACAATGATCTGGACCGTTGATTCAAGAAGTGGACGGGAATTTTGAAACTTAGGCCCACCAAATGGGGAAAATTTATAGGAGCAGCATAAAATACAAAAGAAAGTTCAACAGTCACCAACATCACAACATAGAAAATCCACAATTTCGTCAACAACACCACAATCACCACAAAGGACCCCTTGAGCTCTCTGAGTGGCCCGTGACTGCTCAACAACCAGACATCCCTCTTCCCACCGATCAGAGCAGGTGGAGAGCTGTGAGACAGGCTAAGAAGCAATAACCACTCAGCCATCAAGCACCCAACATGGCGCTACCAGAGGGCAGTACTTTAGGGTGGATAAGAATGCCATGTCATGGATATTTATGTGACTGTACCCTCAGGGGAAGTGTGGGTACTGAGAGGTGGATAGTAAGATTGGGTCACTACAGTAGTATATTGGGACGACTGGCACTCTGACAGCACATTGGAAACCACCAGAGCTTAAGGCTTTGGATGAAAGACCGCAAAAGGAAAGCCGCACAGAAGTCATACAACAGGCATCAGGAGAATAGGTGACAACACAGGGTGCTATTGTTATTTGGAGAGGATCATTCTGTCGACAGCCATTCCAGTAATATAATAGCCAACGTGGAGGGATCGACCAGTGCTTATTTGTGGTTTCTTAATTACTCAAGATGTTGAAACAGTAAGGTGACACGCCTCTGGCCTCCCCAGACAACCACGGGCATCAGGGCTCTGCTTAGATCGCTGCCCATAACTCCACAGGAGGGAATTGACCGGCTCCTACACGGCAATAGAGTGTTGCTTTATGCTGACGTCTGTGGCACTGCACAAGGTTCACTATGGAGTTGCTCAGAACTCTGAATGGCAGCACCAGTGTGACCAGAAGTATGCCTAGCGCACTCTCGTGTCGAATTTTCGCTCCCCCCTCCACCCCCCCCCCCTCCTCTTAGATCTCATTGTCCCTTCAGATGCCTCATCGCCGCACCCGACGCACGTACCTTCGCCCGACTTCAGCATCGCCTGTATTGGCCCCGCAATCCCGCTGATCGTCATCATCAGGCTGAAGATCTGTATGCTGGTGCCGCTCATGTACATCATGAAGCACATGAAGGCCACCTGCTTGAAGGGCGCCCGCGCCTTGGCCATCAGGAACGCCTGCCGCTTGGCCGTCTCGTTGGCCTTGCGCTTCTCCGCCGTTGAGGTCACGGACCCAGAGTCCCGAGCCGTGGCGGAGTACCCCGGCGGGTCGGCCACGTGCCGCCCGCCCCCCTCCTCGAACTCCACGTGCCACTTGCGGAACGGCGCCATGCCGAGCGGCCAACAGGCTGTTGGCCGAAGCCCCCCGCTGCAACCAAGACGATTTCCACGAGCGAAGAGGACTCTAGATCTGGAGTTTTTCCCTCCATTTGAGGAAATTTTGGCCGCGTTTGGCCACATGTTTTTTCGGCCAATTGCCCCATTTGGCACGTGTGCCGGCCGCGCACGCGGCAGAAGCCAGGGGTGACGCCAATTGGCCTTGCGGGTGTTCGGTGCGGGCGCTGCCGCGCAGCAAGGCGTCCTCCCGCGGGACGCGCGCCCCGCCGCTCCGGGGCTGCAGCGGAGCGCCCCCGCGCGCGAGCCCACGCCATGCGCTGCCTCCCGCGCGCGACAGTCGCGTCGATCCTGCTGGCCTGCGCGCTGCTGGCGGTCGCCCGCCCCGCGCTCGCCCAAGACCCCGCGCCGGCGGGGATGGCGCCGAGGTGCTGGAAAGTAAGGGGGAATGGATCGGAGAAGGTGTTTCGGTGCGAGGGGGTGGACGGGTGGCGGCTGGACTACATTTGGAAGCCGCTCATGGTCAACGTGACCTGTGGCAAGGGGGTGAAGGTGGGTGCGGGCCCCGTTGGGCGGAGAACGCTGATGAGCCGGATTTAGACAGGGTGGAATTGATTGGGCCGCGTCGGACGAGGTCCGTGCTCCAGTGGGGGGGGGTCTGTTGATTGTTGGGCTCTGCACGTCAGAGGTTGACCAATTGCTTGGTGCAACTGCCACAATGGAGAATGCGAAAGAGCGATGAGATTTGGGTTTGCGCTGTTGGCGCGTGTGTGATTGGTAGAGGCTTTGGACAGGCGGTATTTGGAGTCTTGGCCGGTGTTTGTCCTCCAATGGCGACGCCAGTTAATGCTTGTCAGCCGGAAGTGCGATCTGGGTCTTCAACTCGAAGCAGCTCTGTTGGGACCCTTTGCCCTGTCTATCGTTCGACAGAGCTCGGCACTCTCAGGAAGGCGCACTTCTGACTGAAACTGTGCTTCGCACTCGCCAATGCATACCGCAGCTGTCGGACAACAGATTACTGTGGTGCCGGATCGTCCGGGCCGTGAAACGGAATGGCTCAAACCAGATTGCGTTTGTTGGTTTGGCTGCGTAATAAGAACCTTCCACCAGAGCCCTGCTACTGCTCTGAGTGTTTTGAAGATTCAGCTTGGAACCTTGGAACTGCGAGGTTGCAGTTCGTCCAGAAGCCACATTTGCTATCCTGACCATTCATCAGTGTCCCTGTGTTACTGTCTCTGCAAGCACACATCCATTGTCTACATACACCTGGATGTATCTGGACAGCAGCAAGTTGCTGAATTGACCATGCTTAGTAATCACACGTTTCCTAGTGTGTAACTGTTCATATCCATGTGGGAAACAAAATTCGGTGATGAGACCTGGCCCCACAGCCGCTGGCATTTCCATCAGGCATGCAGACATTGGTGCGATGAACGAACCCCGAAATGAGAAGGCACGTGTCAAACAATTTGCATCACCTTGCGGGCACTTTTCCGCTCCGTAAAGATAATGGAGTCATTGCATGTGCCGCAGCAAAATCATACACTGCTGAGAATTGATGTAGCAGTGTGTGATTGGATTATTTTGTGCTTTGGACCAGCAGGAGTGTGCAAGTGCTTGTCATTACCACACGGCTGATTTTATTCACCAGAAGTGGACAGTTTGACAAAGCAGAAACGAGATAATGACAGCACTGGTAGAGTAGATTGTACACCAATAGTCCACTCCAACATAGCCAACCACCACCCCTCATCAGCTGTAGCACACTTTTTCACCATGTTTTTCAAGGGTCTGTCGACTGTCTGGAGACCTGGACAGAAATGCTTGCATCTGGGTTGGACAGAGCTCTGTTGCATCTGTAGAAGGTGACCAGTATGCACGGAGAACTTTGCATATGCAGGAGTTTGAACATGCAATTCACAACACTGGAAAAAGCTTCAGCCATGGTGTGGCACAAACTTTTTTATTGCTGGTGAAGGAACCCATGCAGAAGAGAGAAGCTTATGTGTTTGAAGCACTGTCCTGTGTCTATTGGCTTTATGTTCTCTCTTGTCTTCCCTCCCACACTTGTTTGTACAGCAGCCACGTTGCTTCTTGCTAGAAGTTGCATCATCAGCATCTGTGGCATCTGTAAGGCCGATGGTCAGTATGTCTTACCTTTCCAGTGCATTTGAAATTGCAAGTACACCAGTTTGAGTCCAGTGGCCATTTTCTTCTATTAATTTCAGCACACAAAGGCGAATGAGCGAACACTGGATGTCTTGGATTTCTCCTACAGCTCTTGGTGTATATCAGCGTGACCATCATTGGGAGTGCTGCACTATTGTTCTTATATTATTCTAATATTAAAGGAGATATAGAATAAGGAGATTGAATAATATTATCCTTGATTCTTATCAACTCCGTTTGGCTTCCTGTGGGCCTGTACAAAAGCTGTTGTGGGACATTGTTGTCGAAAATTGCTTGTCAGAAGCAATGCACTGCATCACAAGTTGAGTAGATTGGCCTTGTCTAACTGTTGTGGAGAGTGTGTTGCTTTGGACTGTGATATGCATATGCCGATAACTGCTGTCATACTACTGCTGTTGCAAAAGTCTTGGCCGTTGTCCAATTGGTCCAAACAAAGGACGCGATTGGTGAGTCAAAAAATTGGCTGAAACGGCTTCGATGCACCTCGTTGAGAGCTATTTGTAGAGTCCTCAAACAGAATAAACACCAATACCATTTTCTTGATATGTCAAGAGGAGGTAAACTGGCATTTTTTCTTAGTGTGGGAGCCAAACAGGGCCACGGCAAGCTTGTCTTGCCATTCCATAGGGGTTGATCGTGCTGAGCTACCCCTAGCAGAGATGTATGACTGGATGGTTTGGTGTGCACAAAGGATGCGGCTAGATTCCAAACAGAATTCACAATAGAAAGATTGCGGGGCTACGGAAGTTGGTGTGTTGACCAGTACTGTGCGAATGTTGAGGCTGAAGGCCATGAAACACCTTGATCTGTGCAAGAACATCAACCTGGTAGATGTAACAAGGCGTGGAAACTTGTGCATGTTCGGGCCAACCAAATAGACGGCTTAGTTTGAGCCACACATGACCAATCGTTGAAAATTGATAGCTTAGGAAACACATTTCAGCACAATGGAAGAGATGGCATACAAAGGGTATGAAAGCAATTGTGCCAAAACTCTTGAAAGGGTGTGGTAATGCTCATTTGTTGTCTAAAGCAAGGTTCTTGAATTTGGGGACATCCGTTGGAACACATTGGGACACAGCGAGGACAAACCTGCTAGGAAGTGAGACCCCGATGGAAATGGACAGGGACACTTTTGACAAAGCTGCGAATTTTTTGCTGTATGGTGATGGCAATATAGTCGAGATCCATATCAACACAAAATCGACCAAGCAATACGATTTTTGATGGCAGGTTGACTAGTAGAGTTTATCTTGCAAAGTCATACCCATATTGGATAGCGGACAAGACATCTGTAACAGAGGCAGTATACAAGTAGCTAAGGCACACTGGGATGAGGATTGCTGCCTGGAGATTCAGATGTGGCTATTTGCCAACGTGAACAAAAAGTTGTCACAAATATGAGTGCCCGTGCAATTTGAAACAACTGTCCGCTGGCTGCTATTGGTTATAACAATGTAGGTAGGGTGAAGGTGGCAACCATGTAGACAAAGCCAGAACCTAACAATCGATGTCTAACAGTATGTCTGTATGTGCAACAGTTTTCTTTATTCACTGCAAGCTCAGAGGAAAAGTTGGCCGAAGAGGAGAATCAGGTTCAGTGGTGTGGTTACCAAAACCTCCTCAGGCGCGAGTCCTGTGTCACTGCACTCTCCCCATACAAGGACGCATATGTTGCTGTGCGTCCGCTTCGCTCTGCTGCATTCCAGAAAGGTACTGGACAGAATGGCATGGCTCTCTATTCTCCAGCTCTGCTGTGTATCTGTTGGGATTCGGCATGGGTAAACAGGGGATTGGGATGGTTGTTGCCATTGATTTCCTTCTCGTTGTCTATGTGCTGCGTACAGAGATGGGGGATGAAGTCATTGGTTCTGCTAAGACATGCCTCACTCATCTGTATCCTCACCAACTTGTACTTGGCGCAACACTTTGCCTTCCAGGCCGAGTACGAAGGCTGTGATGTGTCCACTGAGAACCCTGATAATTTGGTTGTAAAATGCATGCTGCCAAACAAGCAGCAACAATTTTGGTGGCCTAGAGGACATTGCTTGGCATATTGGCGCAACACTTTGCCTTCTAGGCCGAGTACGAAGGCTCTGATGTGTCCACTGAGAACCCTGATAACTTGGTTGTAAAATGCATGCTGCCCAACAAGCAGCAACAGTTTTGGTGGCCCAGAGGACATTGCTCGGCATATTGCCTGTGCACTCGCCAGAGTATGCTGCAGAAGCATAGTGCTGCATTGGCGGCGGCTGGTTTCCGAGAAGTTGGTGATCGCGCTATCTGGATGTGGTATCCCGTTCATTGACAAGTGGGCCAGCACCACTTGGCTATGAACGTATTCCTGTGTGCAAGTTGGTGCGCGTTGTCTGTTTCTTGGCTGCTTTGCAACCTGTTAATGAAGTGTGCCATCAAAATGGCGTGTGCTATTGTGCACAGGGTCCATTGAGGATTGTGAGCTCTCCACCACTGCCAATGTGAGCTGGAGCACCCTCGTTCTGGCATTTTTGGGCCTGGGTTTGTTCCTGTTCTCCAACGCATTGAGCCAGTCGACGACGTTCCGTTTGACAAGTGGAAGTGTCATCATCATGTTGACATCAGTGATCATACTTGTTTTCATGATGATGAGGTGAGGCGAACCAAGGGGGTCCTTCCGACAAGTTTGGGTGCTTGTGGCACTGTGCCTGCTGGTGTCACTCATGTTCCTGCTTGCCTTCTCCCGCTATGTCTGAGACACAATGGCCAACTTGCTACGACAATTGTCTCGTGAGCTGCCCAGGAGCAGCAAAGCCCAGCACCTTACCCCACCCTCTAGCTGGGTAGGGGCAGCTCCAATCTCAGAAATGCCTCACTATCCTGTGGCCTTCTGCACTGCGTCATCAGGACCAACCCCAAACTGTCTTTGTGAATATGGAACTATGTTGTATGCAGTCAGTTGTTACGCGGAGCCATCAAAGCAGATCAAACCAAACTATCAGATCAGATGTGGCGATTTTGCGTGCAAGACATACATGCAACCATTAAAGGGATAGCTGGCACGCAAGAGTGGGAGCATCCCGTTCCTTTGTCCTTGCATTACGTTTGGCAACTTGTCTCAAAGTTCTCTACAGTTGCACTGCTTTCAAACTTCGCACTTCACTTTGTTTTAGAGGTTGTGTTCTTATCCAACAAAATGCCTGCAATTTGTTAAGCCAACTCTTATGTGCGTCGTGCAGTTTCATCCTTTGAGTCAGTCAAGTCGCTTTTCCTATTGAAGTTGCAAGGTTGCTCTGGCTAGTAGACAGGAAGCATATTGTTCAATTGATGTCCCTAGACTGTCTGAGCAGTAGTTTTTGTGGGACTCCTTTTATTCCTGTAGAGGATCCATTCGGTAAGTGAATTCAGCTGTATGCAATAGATCACTAAGGACGAGACTGTTTACAGGGCTTGATTGAATGTTGGTGGGTTTTCGTTGGTTGCCAGCCATTGCGTTTAGCAATATCACTTCCCACCGCTATCACTTGTTGGCATAGTTGTGTCTGCACCAAAGGTGCCCATTTCCAGAGGGCTGTTGGCACTTTTTGACGATCCAAGACTTGTATGACCACAATGAAAATTGAATACCGAAATGTGTTCAACGCTCGTCCTTATCCTGGTCGATGTGGTTTTCCAATCGATGGCTGCTCTTGCGGCGACTGTACCTACGCATGCAGAGGGAGGCTGCAAATTGTCCTGGGCAGTGGCTTCCACTGTTTCAATTCCTTAACACCCCCCACCCCGTCCCCGGCCCCCTCTCTTGTACATGGACGCTTATTTGCAGACGGAGCAAGGAGATTTTGATGCATGCTCCATTGTCAAGCCCATGCCTCTGCTCAGTGACATCTCCACACAGCATGGCCAGATGCGTGCCTGATGGTGCCGCTCGTGTCCACAGATCGGTGCCCCAAAGCCGCCGCATATTCGCCCTCCTGGCGCTCGTGTGCGCCGGCAGCTTCGCGGCCTTCGAGATGCTATGGGCACACGGGGCGCCCTCCCTCATCTCCCTCCTGTCTAGCAGAATCGTCATGGCCTACGCCGTCGCGAGCGGCCTGGCGGGCCTCGCGGTGACGTACTACTTCGACGACCCCGCGAACGTCAAGCTCACGCGAATCATGCAGGTGGGCCTCCAGCTTATCGGCCTGGCGTGCATATACTTCAGCCTGGTGCAAGGAGAGTGGGGGATTGCCGCCGTCGCGGCCTTGGTCGGCTGGGAGTACGCCATGGGGCCGGCCGCGAGGTGGGTGCGCCGCACGCGCCCGTCCTGGCTGCCGCTCAGGCCGTGGGCGCGCAAGACCGCACCCGCAGCCCAGCCAGCGGCGCACAGGCTTAACGGCGGAGCTGAGCGCGAGAAGGGAGGCCCCTCCCCGCGCGAGGAGGCGACGACGGCCGAGGAGGAGACGAGGAGGAGGAGGAAGGCCGCAGATGTGCTGGTATTCGAGAGGCGCAGCAACGAGTTTGTGGGTGGTTCGTCCAGCACGGCGTTCGTCGAGCTGCAGAATTGGCGGGTGCAAGGGGTGGCCAAAACGCCCGCCACGCCTGCCGCAAAGCCCGCTGCAAAACCTGCGGCAAAGGTCGCCGCCAAAGCCGTCAAGGCCAAGGCCGGCAGGATGAGCCTGCCGGCCGCGCAGCCGAAGCCGTGGCCGGGGAGCGACGGGGGCGACGACGACGACGTCAGTCCGATTGTGCGGACAGGGAGGATATTTAATCCGGAGTCGGGCAGGGCGATCCAGATAGGCAAGAAGCGGTACCAGGAGCTGGTGGAGGAGGGGTACACGCCCAATTTGAAGGACGGCGTGCTGGTGAGGCCGTCGGAGAGGGCGGTGTGAGAGCGGTGCATGGATTGCGGGTGGAAATAGAGGCTTGGAGGTGACGTCACCAATCAATCAACATATTACATTTCAAGGCAGGACGCAGCGCAGCCAAGAACGCCTTGGGTCCGCCCGCATGACAGCAGGGCCGACTTCAGCAGTTTTGTCCATGTTCGCGGCTTGGCGGGAAGGCACGGGTTCTATTCCTGTAAACTTACACAGAACCTTCCATGGCAGGAAACAGCTTATGTGCAAATCACTTTGAGTGGACAGCGTCGGATGGAGGTCTGGCTGCGAACATGGCAATCGAACAGCAGTCTACACTGACTTTTAGCTCCGACACTTCCAAGTTGTGTGTGGCAAATTCCGCGTAGGCACAGAGGAGATGACGAGTTTCATCAGTGCACACATGTTAGGGCCAGGAATCTGGTAGTTGTACAGTTGCGTCAGGCTGAGTGCGGAAAACCCACGTTGTGCTGTGGCCTATTGGGATCCCCGCCGCGTTCTCCATAAATGCAGGAGGCCACTGGCGCCGCAGTGTTCGCAGCCTCCCTAAAATGGAGAGCATGGCTGCCTGTCGCGAGTACCCCGGATGGCGGCTTGGGGTACACGTGTTTTGTCGCCTGGCTCATGCATGCAAGCATGGCCAACTGCTCGACTCACAGCGCGGAGAAATTCAGTTGCCATGTCGCGTGTCCATACTCTTTTACGACACGCTGATGTGCTGAAACAGCGTCGGTGAACGCCGGCGAGGCTTGGTTCTTGCGCGATGTGGAATCTCTGGACTGGTAGACGCGTTCCTCGTATCAAAACAACGTCACATCTTCACGTGGTCGTGGTGTATGTGCCGTAATCGCCGCCGGGCATCACGCACCTCATGGCCTTGTGCCGCTGCCGCCGCGTGTTCGTGTATCGCAAGGGTCCCCCCGTCGACGGTCTCGCGTGGTGCGGAGCAAACGATTGGTCGACCGGTCGACTACGGATGCCGCCAGGGGCGCGCTGCGACGGCGCCGAGCGCCCCCGCCAGTACTTTGCCTCAAGGACGCAGCCTTGCAACGCCATTCACGTTTCCCAGCGTCCCATAACGTTAAATTGGGCCCCGCCAACGTGGAGGCACACGTCCCCCCGCCCCGGCCGCCCTCTTATTCCTCCCCGGGCGGCGGTTTGGCCACAGCACCCAGGTCGGCGAAACGGCCACAGCACCCGGCACAAGGCCTCTCGCGCCCCCGCTGTCTCCCACCGCCGCAATCTCGTGTCATCGGCGGCGGCCTTGCCAACGAGCCAGCCATGGAGCAGTACCTGACTGGCGCCGCGCCCTACAGCATCGCCAACGGCGTACCGTCCAAGCGCGCCGAGCCCAAGGAGCTGTCCGTGGCAGAGCGCGTGGAGGTGAGCCGCGGGCGCGCGTTTTGCATACCGGGCTTAGGTGCTCGATTTGTGAAGATTGAGTGCAGGGAACGGGCGCTCGAATCCTTGTCCGTGACTGGGTTGCGAAACACATCAGGCCTGGTGGGCAAGGGTGCTCGCAGCGCCGGCCGCACGGATCAGGCCGCCTGGGTGTGCCGTGTGCTGGGGGATTGCTGGCGGGGTGGCCCAGACGAGGAATCTCACCGGAATATCATTTGATCATATCGAGGGATGTGTGACAGTGCAGTGCGGAGGCCATCAGACCTGGATCATGCCCCGGCGACCCTGCCAGTGGGATCTCAGCTTAGTATCGCTAGCGAAGGGTGAGATGGGCGAATTTTGGTGTCTGACCAGCCTGTGCGCTCGCTCGCATGGTGCATTGACACTCCCGGGCATCACGCAGGCGCTGTGGGAAAGGGTGAAGAAGCGCGACCCGCACCAGCCCGAGTTCCTGCAGGCGGTCGAGGAGGTCCTCACGACGATGGGGGCCGTGTTTGAGAAACGCCCCGAGCTGGTGACCGTTATGGAGCGCCTGTGCGAGCCCGAGAGGCAGCTCATCTTTCGGGTAAGGGCGTGGGTTGGGTGTGAGGGCGCCAGCCGCGCGCCTCCCGCTGGTCCACGTCCTGCCTGCGCGGACTGTCGTCATCGAACTTGGACCATGCCGAGGGTGGTCATTGGGCCGCTGTGAACTATGAACCTTTGCTGAATTTTAGATTTTGCGTACCGCGGTTGGCGGCGCCGCAAAGTGACGTTCGCGCCTTGGGGTTGGCGGCCGCTGTGGGCGGCACTGTGACGAAGTCCAGTCACGATGCATTTCACAATCTGTCCCGCAGCGATGCGCCTGCAAGTAAATCCACTCGTCACCAACCGAGGTCATGCGACCGTCCGGAAGAATACTGCATTACGAGCGTTTCAGTGTGTCAACATTATTGCAATGCGCTGTGACATCGTGTGGGCCCACAAGACTGAAATGCTCGCAGTTCCCAAGGGGCAAATTTTCATGCTTAAAGCACTCTCCGCCGCGCAACACCAGCACAAATTTTGTCAAGGTTTTGCCGAAAATGCTGTTCCGGAGCGCGTTCCTATCTCCTCTTTGTTCATGCAGGTGCCTTGGCTAGACGACGAGGGAAATGTGCATGTGAACCGCGGCTACCGCGTGCAGTTCAACTCCGCATTGGGGCCGTACAAAGGCGGCCTGCGCTTCCACCCCAGTGTCACGCTTAGCGTCATCAAGTTCCTGGGCTTCGAGCAGATATTCAAAAACAGCCTCACGACGCTGCCACTGGGGGGCGGCAAAGGAGGCAGCGACTTTGATCCAAAGGGGAAGTCTGACAATGAGGTAAGCGGCAGAAACCCATGAAGTTTTACATTTGTGGAAAGTTTTGAAATTCCTCGTTGGCAATCTCTGCCCAGCAAACATGGCGTTGCGCAGTCACATGAACCCAGTGTAGAACAGGGTAATATCACCACACAGATGGGTACTACGTGGGTGTGCTTCCAGCGCTTTCCTCATACAGTCGCCGTCATGCTGGTCGAAAAGTTTTGAAATTCCTCATTGGCAATCTCCGTCCAGCAAACATGGCGTTGCGCAGTCACATGAACCCAGTGTAGAACAGGGTAATATCACCACACAGATGGGTACTACGTGGGTGTGCTTCCAGCGCTTTCCTCATACAGTCACCGTCATGCTGGTCGAAAAGGCTGTCCAAAAGTGCACTGTCGCACACACTGTACTCAACAGGCTGGGACAGAATCATTTACCTGTTGTGTCCTGTTGTTCGAAGGTTTGCATGGCAATGGGCGCTTCATCGCACTCGTAATTATATCCAAATCGTTGTTGTCGCAGATTATGCGGTTCTGCCAGTCTTTCATGACCGAGCTCTTCCGACACATCGGCGCCAATACGGATGTTCCTGCCGGTGACATCGGAGTCGGGGGAAGAGAAGTCGGCTACATGTTCGGCCAGTACAAGAGGCTGGCGAACAACTTCTCCGGGATTCTGACTGGAAAAGGGTGCGTGCAGGATCGAAGTGCCACACGTCGCATTGGCTGCACTTGTCCATATCTGACACCACTGAAGTGCTCAATTCCCCGCCTGCATCATTCACGAAATTTGAAATGGCAAGGAGAGGTGTCATCCATCAGCTTTCTAATTTGCCCCAGCTGAGTGGCGTCCATGATTTGTTCATTGTTCCAATGCGTTTTTGTTTCCCTCCAAATTTGTTCATCTGCTCATTTGCCCACATGCGGGACCCGTTCGCTGGCCCACAGGTTCAACTGGGGCGGCTCCAACATACGCCCCGAGGCCACGGGCTACGGCGTGGTGTACTTCGCTCGCGAGATCTTGCAGGATGCCGGGGACTCCCTGGAGGGCAAGCGCGTCGCGGTGTCCGGCTCCGGCAACGTGGCGCAGTTCACGGTTGAGAAGCTGCTGGATCTCGGCGCGGTGCCCGTGTCCATGAGCGACTCCTCGGGGTGCGTTATCGAGGAGGACGGATTCACGCGGGAGGGGCTGGCGGCGGTGATGGAGATCAAGAACGTCAGGCGGTCCAGGATCAAGGCGTACCTTGAGGCCTCCAGCACGGCGAAGTTCGTTGAAGGTGGGAGTGGTGCTTGATTGCAGTGGTCGGATAGCGGCATTGCAGTGCGCTTGGTATCCTCATGGTTGGCTCCTGCCCCGCCCGTCGCTGCCTTCACATTCCAAATTGTAAATTCAGTCTGTTGTCACCCACTCACTGGTGTTAGCCATTTTGTTGGACTAGGGGTTTCATTTGAAAGAGAAAATGGTGTGGAGTGTCCACGCCAAACATGCGGTTGATGGTGCTGCTCTCCTCGTGTTCGATTCTTTTGGCCATTTATTTCGTCTGCAGTCCCGTTCCTAACCATTGCAGCTTGGCACATCTGATCTGCTGTTGCCTCCCACTGAAGCACAGCACTTGCGTGGTGCAAACAAAGTGCGTACCAAATCACTTACATCAGTCCTTAGCTGTCTTCGGTCCTTGTATCGCTCTACCTCACTGGCGAAATGAAATCAGAGCTTTCATACAAATCATACAGTGCACCGCGCCCCTGATGCAGTGGAAAAGTCTGGCCGGGCATGTGTTTGACGACCTGGCTGTTCCCATTGATGTTGCCTTCAGGAGAGCGGCCCTGGAAGCACGTGACAGTGGACATCGCCATGCCTGCAGCCACACAGAACGAGCTGGACTTGGAAGACGCCAAAGCGCTGGTCGCTTGTGGCTGCAAGTTGGTGGTGGAGGCTGCCAACATGCCATCCACGCCTGAGGCCATTCACTATCTGCACGAGAACGATGTCCAGTTTGGACCCGCAAAAGCAGCGAACGCTGGTGGGTGCAGACCTCCAGCGCGCTCGCGCCACAGCTGTTCAGTAGCATGCTGCGTTCTCTCATGCTGGGTGCTCCTTGTGCACGTCCTCCAGCAGCACTGTGCTTGTCGTTTTTCTGGTTCCTCTATGGACTCGTTACCCTGTATCTAGTGTATTTTTTGCCATCTGTGTCTATTAGCTTCCCTGGAGGGACACAGGACGCTAGGAGGATTGGAACAGGGCCCTCTTGTCACAGATGGCCGAGGTCTTTCCTGTGCATAGTCATTAGCACGCACAACGTGCACAAATATGGCGAAGGACACCTCCCTGCAGAAAGGCGCACGTCGAACGAGATGCGAGCACGTGCAGCACGTTCGGTGCTCGACCACATCCGACGCAGTAGTCCTTCAACCAAAAATACATGGAAATGCCGTTCATCTTGCGTGTCTTGGAGTACCGCACCAGAAAGTAGTGGTTCAAGTATGTTCTTTCTGCACGAAATCAAAATGGATGTGTTCTACACGTATGCATACTGCTCACGCAGTTGACGACCGTGTAACGACATGTGGGCGAAGCGTGGACGACGCCCGTTGCACTGTCTTCTCCCCTTCCGTTCCATTTCGATCTCAAGACGTCCACATCATTCTCCGCAGTTGGCTGTGAAGCCTCTTTCCACACGCGCCCCACGCTCTTTGTCGCTTCTCTTTGTCGGTGGCCTGGCAACACCTAAGGCTGGGGCGAAGCGCGGCACTGCTGCTGGAGACCGCTGCAACTCTCGCGCGCAGACCGCTGCCGCCTCCTCCCTCCCCGACTCCCTTGACCCGTGGCTCACGAATCGTCGCGTGTTGCGCGCAGGCGGCGTCGCCGTGAGCGGGCTGGAAATGTCCCAAAACAGCCTCCGCCTGCAGTGGTCCCGGGAGGAAGTCGACGAGCGCCTGCGCGGCATCATGAAGAACATCTTCGCCTCCTCCAAGGCAGCCATGGACGAGTACGGCACGCACCTCCAAGGGGGCGCGAACATCGCCGGCTTCCTCAAGGTGGCGGACAGCATGCTGGCACAGGGCGCCGTCTGAAAGGCACCCCTGTTTCGGGATTGGTTCACGGCATGACGGGTGGGCATGAGGGTAGCCTCCTTGTGCTTTGATCGAGGTGGAGGGGCGCTCCGACGGTGGGCGCCTCCACACGGGCTGTGCAGTTTTGAAGTTCGCGGGGGCGCACAATGGGTTTTGAGCGCACGACGCTTTGAAGCCGCGTTGATGTCGTCAGCAGTGGCTTTCGTCGTAAAGGGGGGGGGGAGATTGGGGCCCAAACCCGCATCGGGGGTTTTTTGGCAATTGCGACAGTGAGGGGCGGGGACAAACGGAGCCGCTTGGGCTCAAACAGCGCCTCAGGTGCCTTGGCGCCCTTTGGAAGCGTTGTGGTTCTGTTTGGCAATTTTGGTAGGGCCAAGGGATGCGAGTTGGCTGCTCGTTCGGCGTCGAGGGTGCTGGCTGGAGAAGGACATGCGAAAGAGGACGAGCGGCGACTGTGGGGAAGATGCGGTCGCTGCTGCTCGCGGGGCCATGAGCAATGGACAAATGAGTGCTGTGATCAACGATGGGTGATGTTTAATGTCGAAATTGTCCTCGATCCGCCCCGGGTGTTGGGTCGCGGTTGCTGGCTGCTGTTTAGTTCTGCAGGTGTCGGTACCCCTTGGTGGGTAGCACGGCTGCCGGCTCACTCGCGGATGCCCGGCCGAGGTCACGCGCTTGGGTCAGGCCCTCGCGGCCAGAGTCGGACTTGGTCAGAACCCCCACGCATTGATTAAACGAGTGGCCCACTTTATATAGGCGTGTTCCCGATGGTACTGCCCCTCGAAGGTGTCCCCGTTGACGGACAGCACCCTCCGCTACGAGTCCAGCCATGACACACAGCTATGTCATGCTGGTGGGTTCCGACTCCAATGAAATCCCGCGAACTCCCACGGAACATCCTAACCTCTTCACATCTCCCAAACCTGCCACCGCGTCCCCCGTTCCTACCTCTAAGCCACCCTTCCTGGACCCGTCCGCCCGCCGGCGTTCCCAGGGTCCCTACCCGGTCACTACCCCACTACCCCTCACGCCCGCGTCTCTGCCAGTACTCCCTCAACCTTCCCACTAGACTCCCGCACCTCCTTTCCTAATCACACCCTTTCTTTAATGCTTCCCTTTTACCCGGTGATCATTCCCCACGAACAGTTGCACGCCCCACTGCAGGCGCGGCAGCCGGATTTGGAGCGTGCCCATCATACTGGCATTGTACTATTGCTAATGATAATGAAATACTTCATACTTGAAGTACTAGTTTGGTTCAGACGCAACCATTTCGTTTTCTGGCATCATCTGTATCTTGCGATCGCTGCATTGAGCCTTCCCGTGTTTGCACGTCAGGCGCTAAAATTTTTGAGCGCTTTCCACACCTTGTTCAACAACTGGTTTTGGCACTGGCAAACGCGAACTTCAAGTACTTGGGCAATTTCGGCGCAGACCTGATGGCACCATTGTTGATCGCATACTTGTGCAGAGTCGACTTAGTCCATGAAGAGTCCACAAACGAGTAAAAATGGAAGGTCCTATCTTGAGTTCGGTGCAATTTTCGCTTGACAGGCGCTGGGTGATGGGGTTGGGTTGTGGGTGCGGAGGAGCTGCGGAGCCAAGAAATTGCATGGCCATACTAAAATCAACACAAACAGGCAAGGTGCCAGAAAGGCTTCGCCTACCACACAGAGAGAATGAAGTGCACGTTTTCATTCCGGAAGTTGTGCACGACGGGCATGCCATGACAGGGCTAGTTTGGCGTGTGCCTGCTCAATGGCGCCGGGCTGTGGGACACACCGTCCATTGCTTTTCAGCTCCTATCGGGTGTGTGCGCAGTGGGGCGGATTCGCGCTGGGTAGGCACACGAGCTAAAATGAGATATCGTGAACAGAGCTCGGGTGTGATAGTGTTTCGGTTGCGAGCTCAGGCTGTGAGTATTGGCGCACAGGTACCCCGCATCCTTGATGCTGGTGCGCCTAATGCATGTTCATCAACAACGTTGTCTAGATTGGTGTTGAGCTTTGCAGCATCATTTGGCAAGTTGCCTTGCAGAGTGTGCAGCAGCTTTCAGCGCTCAGTCAAGTACACGAGTCAGGACGCGCCATTGGCTGTGCAAAGCGCAGTGCCGCGCCACACCATGATATCAACGCCCTCAACTGCACAGCGCCGATCTCTTGGCTCAGCTCAAATTTGAAGTGCATATCTAAGAAGCCGACAAGGAGAGATTGGGAAATTCCGTGGCTTGAAAAAGGCACAAACTTCCAAGACCCTTTGCACCACACACATTACCAAACGTCGGAAAAAAGTTGCATATCCTGGATATACATATCCAGGATATGGCCATATCCTAGGATATGGCCTCCTTATCCTGGGATATGGTGCCCATATCCAGGATATGCATATCCAGGATATGGCCATATCCCTCCATATCCCTGGATATGGCTGCCATATCCTGGATATGCATATCCGGGATATGGCCATATCCCAGGATATGGGCTCCCATATCCTGGGATATGGCCATATCCTCGCCCTTATCCTCACCATATCCCGCGATATGGGCTGCCATATCCTGGATATGGCCATATCCTCGCCCTTATCCTCACCATATCCTGCGATATGGGCGCCCATATCCTGGATATGGAGCCACAGTATGTTCAGGGACACCCCCGAATGGGGATTGTCGCGTCAAATTCCGTTTTCTTCCCGCACTCTTGGGGGAGCACGCGAACCCCGGGCGTCTTGCGTGTACGTGTGGCGTTGCCTGCGCGGGAAAGCGAAGAAGACCGACGACGCAGCAATGCGGGGGTTCCCGCCGTGCGTCTCTAAGACCCCCGAGGTCAGTTGAGGCCGTTGGAGGGAGCGTTGGAGATCGTGGAATGGTGGGTTGGGCCGCGGCGCGTTGCGCACGTTTTATAAGGTGGCCAATGCCTGGTGCTGAACGCTGGTGGCCCGTGTGGCTGCCTAGAGATTTTGAAAGTGATCGGCGAATTTTTGGCGATGCCGCACATTATGCAGATTTGGACGATTGGTAGATCCAAAACCCGTCAGGTTGCGTGGAGGGTGTGGCAGTCCCGGCGGCTGGTATTAGCAGAAGCGCTGGCAGCCCGCGGCCTCCTGGCTTTGTCGCCACTTGCAGGCAAAAATCTAGCGATGCACGACATTATCGCAGATCTGGACGATGAGTTGATCCGCAGCCCTTCAAATTATCGTGGGAATGGCAGGCCATGGCGAGCAGGGGTGCGTTGGGCCGCCGAAAGGGAGAAGGCGTGGGCACCTGACCCTGGCGCTTCTTTCTGTTGGATGAACGATATAACAATTCTTCAGTTCTTCGATTTTTCTGTACGTTTGAAAAAGTAAGGGTGTGTTATTCTCTCCAGGATTTCAACCACGTGAAGCCGTGCTGTTGAGCACATCCCTTCACCACAAGCTTGTGCCTAGGTGAGAGGGATGGTATCTGTTGGTGGATGCCAGTTGGGGAAATCTGAAGAAGTGAGATCTGCAACAACTCAAGTCTTTCATTATTGCAACAATTCTCACAGCCAGCTGGCTCATGATTGTGAGGGAAAGACGGTAGCTTTCTGCAGCTAATACTTGCGGTGCCAAGCATAGCACTATGAATGAATCACCATAGAATTCTGGTTTGGATCTCAGACCTACCCATCCATTTAATTATGTCTCTGTGTTTGTGCATCAGGACTTCCTGAGGATCAGGCTTGATGGATCAGGCCCTTTGGATCAAGCATAATGGATCGCCAGAGGATCAGCTTGAATGCTGCTGCAAACTTGGAAGGATGGCAGGGTTTGTGCCGGAGCTGAACGCAGCCCCTTGAAGCCATGCTGCTGGGCGCATCTTTTCACACAAGTGTGTGCTGAGGTAAGATGGATGGTCTCTATCGGTGGAAGTCAGCTGGGCAAACCTGAAGAGGATAGATCTGCAGCAAGTGATTGCTTCAACAATTGTCAGAATAGGCTGGCCCTCGATTATGAGGGAAAGAAAGTTGATCCCTGCTGGTTGCCTTATGCTTGTGGTGCCAAGCAGCATTATGAATGAAACACCATAGAATTCTGGTTTGGATCTCAGACCTACCCATCCATTTGATTATGTCTCTGTGTTTGTGCATCAGAACTTCAGGCCAGAGGTTAGATCTGCAGCAAGTCATGTCTTACAGTGTTTCAACCATTGTCAGAATAGGCTGGCTCACGATTGTGAGGGAAAGAAGGTAACTCCTTGCAACTTGTACTTGTGGTGCCAATGCAATTCTGTTTTGGCCTTGAAAGCAACTCATCTATTAAATTTTGCCCTGTTTGTATGTCAGGACTTCTAGAGCATTGGGCCAAATGGATTAGGCCAGATGGACAAGGCTGGATGGATGGCCAGAGGACCAGCTTGGATGTTGATGCAGATTAGGAAGGATGGATGTGTTTGTGCGTATGTTAACATAACTGGTGATGATTCCTTGATGGCCCTTCAAAGGGTTGAGCTTCATGGTGCCCAAGTTTGGGCTCTGCAACAGGCAGAGATGGGGCAGCAAGTCATGGTGGTGATCGGATGTAGGAGAGGCAATTGGGATTAGGGGCAGTGGTATTGGGAGCACTGAAACATTTCCGAATATTATCACCGACACATTTTAAATTCAACATTGAATGCTTCCGTGCATGACTACATTCTTGTCAAACGAATGAAGAAACATGAAAGAAATCCCCAGTGCCATCCCGGAAGTCAGGAACTACATATTCTTGGCACACTATGCTTGCCAATGGTATGACATCATACCGTGGCATATTGCTGCACTTTTTGGTCCTTCTTTTTTCCCGTGCCAGCCTAACACACCCAAAATTGGACAAGACGTCATCTTCCTTTGGGACGTTTGCATCCAACCATCTCACAAATGCAAATTGGCGATCCTTCCAATTGAAAAGCAAACGCAGTTGTGCGTAGTACGCTCCACCATCCGCACTCCTCACTTTCACAAAATCAAACCAAGGTTTCCCATGGAAATTTGGAGTGGCCCTGACCGTTTGCAATGTAGATGTGTCTCCATCGTTCCAAGGAAGAACAGCACACAAAACAGCCCCTTTTGACACACGTATCTCATCATAGTTAAAGACAATACCTTGCTCGGCTAGGAAGTGTGCCATGCAGTTCTCCACTCTCTGGAGTTCTGGTTGCACTTCAACCATCCCCACCGAGCGCCTCCGAGTGCCCACTGTCATCGATGCCCCAGACACACCATCGCCCTTTCCTGCCATTGCTGACAAACTAATGGCTTCCCCACTTGCTTGTAGTCTGTGGGTTCCTTGTTTGAAAGCCTCCATGTAAGCACTCGTGTAGGTCTTATGTGCATGGTGTTCATGGTGTAATTTCGTCCCATAATATTGCATAGCTTTCTCAACTTCACCCTTTCTCACAACTTCTTTAATGTAAGAGTCATTGGTGAGCCGTTTGCTACAATTCCTGCAATACAACAATATGTACAACAATCGTGTTATAAAAACTTGAGTAGGTTCTGGTTAATTTGAATACTTCATGTACAACTTGGAGAGTGTCCCATGTGGTTTGCAAGACCAAGGAGTATTTACTACATTTCTATATTTGGAAGTTTTGGTTGTGCTTTGGAATCATGTGGAATAATAGCTTGTGAGTTGTGTGGATGTCATAGCAATTTGGAGTGATATTGAGGTTCTGACCTGGATTACCTCGACAATTATTCTTATATAACAAGTTGTGTCATATGGGTTATTGAGCTATCATAACTCAGCTATGTCTGCAACTCATTTTCTGTTCTACACACCACTCTACGCCACCCATTGCCAGACATGCCTTGGGGTGATTAATCAGAAAGTGCTAGCGATTGGGTGCAATGGGGTGTATGTGCAGATATGCATTAGCACAACACTCACCTATACTTTCCCTTTGTTCCTTTGTGATCTGCCTCATACACATCAGCACTGCCATGTTTTGGATGTCCCAATCGCCTTACAAAGTCAGGGAAGTGTGAGTGCTTGTGCATCTTGCGGGTGTGGCACCCAGACTTCATTTCAGGTGCCACCAACACTTCCATGAGATCCGACCACTCCGTATACTTCCTTTCAATTGCAGCAATATCATCTTCAGTGAAATGATCATGGCACCTGCGCCTCATGCGTAGATTATGCAGCTCTGCATTTTTACATGCCAATTGAGTGAGTTTGTCATGCGAGGGGCGTTTTGAATATACCCCATTCACTATGTGGGGCAGCAGAATTGATGCAGTTCTGTGCTCCACGGCTTGGACATGAGAATGGCCACCAATGTATTGGCCTTTGCAACTCGGTATTCGTAGCATAGGATGTCTAGGCATCATTGCCCATCTTGAGTTCATCTTTGACAACATCTCTTTCACCATGCGTGCAACAGCATGGTCGTGGTTCCCAAGCTTGCGCAGCGCCCATGTTCGGCAAATGCCCGGTATCGCATCGATAATATAAACACTTGTTCCCAGATTTGCGTCGTGCATCTCCTCGTATCCCACAACAACGTAGCAATTGTTGATGTCGCTGTCGGCAAAACCATGCATTGCAATGTCCACAGGGTGGGTGGATGTCTTTTTCATCAGTGCAATAGATTCTTGCTTGTCCCCGTTCTCGTCCATCTCCACGATAGTGGTCACAATACTTTTTTGTGATTTCTCCGTGCGTTGCTCTGCTCTATGGAGTGGGTCATTCATGAACTCCTGAGTCACAAGGCATGTAGGACATGGCCGGGCCGCCCGGTATGATGCGAAGGTACCTACACCACAGAATACTTTTCCAGTGCCCTTGCATAATTTACGTACGATGTGAGTATCAACCGCATTACATCAAGGTAGACGTGCATTACGACGATGGACGGGATCCTTCAATCACCTGTTAAGTCGGATTGTTCTGGGTTGTCTGCAACCCATGACAACAGACGAGGGAAGACATGTCTCTTTCGGCCATCAGGTGAGCGAAGGATGCAACCTGAATGACTCAGTTGCTTCAGTGGTTGCAGGAAAACGTTGAGGCATCGATGTAAGAGTTTCAATGATACCAGCCGCTTTGTCTCTGCCTTCATGCCCGCTGGCCAGTTGTGGATCACCGGTAAGTATGCACACTCCACGTGATTGGATGAGCGAACAGTGTAATCCACGTTCAGGAGAGCAGCACGCAATGGATACATGTGCAAGCCCTTGCTGTTCACCACCGTCTTATCTGTGAAAAACTGCACTGCTGCGACCACAGCATTGCTTGCTTCGGCGGCTGCAACTCCTGGTTGTCTTTGCAGACGTGTGCGCAGTGTCTCCTGTGCCTTAATCCATGCATCACAATGCTGTGGGTGGTCATAAATTCGGCATCCATTTACATGCTTAGGGGCTGCTTCTACATGAAAATGTCCTGCATAATGTCTGTTTGTGTACTCTGCTCTCAGCCATGCTGCCGCATCAACATACGTGAACACCGTCCGTGGACCCGTCAACTGCACACTAGAGCAGTTGGCATTTGCTGTTTTTAAGTTGAAAAAAAGGATTGGTGACCCGCTGGGCACGGGACGTGTTGTTGGGCTTAGGGATTTTAGGGGTTTGAAGATGGAGTTCACAGAACTCCAGGAAATGTTTGCTTTCGCAGACGAGGACTTGTGGCAGTATTATGAGATCAAGGTGTAATCTTGATGTGCCACATCCTCTTGTGTATTAGATGTGTGTATGTGTTGTACATTGGACACGGAAAATGAGCACAGTGAGATGGAACAAACTTCTGCTGTGATTTTCCTTGTTTAGGGAAATGTAAAAATTGATTCTGTGTACGCACAATGCTCTTCCTCCAACAATGCATTGTCTTGTTGTTTGTATGCCACCCCAATCTCCGAAATGGTTGGCTTATTCTCTACTTCCTACACACACTTATGTGCATCCCTTGAGCCAGCCTAATGAACGCTACCGATCATCGATCGAGATCGCTCAAGATCAAGACAACAGAAGCCCAGCAACTCGACACGCTCCTGATCTTGCGATGCACAAGATCTTGCCGATGGCAGTCGTTGCGAATATGTATCCAATCGTTCTTGCACAAAAACGCATGGCAGATCCATTGCAAACTCTGTAGAGAGAGTGAAGATCCAATCTTGCCCAGGCAACGAATTGCGGATCCAATGAGAACTCCTTGCAGACAACCAAGATCCATTCTTGCCCTCGAAGCAAATGGCGGACGCACAAAGCAAATTTCTTGCCCACGAATGACAACAATGGCAACGCAAATGCATTGATTCTTCAGCCCTGAGCAGTCTCAAGGGCCGCGGCGGCGTGCGCTACAATCCGATGCCCCCCTACCGCCTCCCCTGCCACCTCGCCGCCCGCTGCCACCGATGCGCACGCCGTGGTTCCCACCGCACGCTGCTGCTGCGGCTCTTAAGGGCGGCCAGAACGCCAGCGAACGCCTCGCCATGGTTGGCCGGGCCCGGGTCTTCCCAGTTGTCGGCGCCGTGTTTGCTGTGCTCAGGCGTTGGGTCCCGCAACCGGGAGTTGACTCGTCAACAGCACATGCAGCGGTGGCCGCCTATTCTGACAGGCACCAGTGAGAATGATTCTGGCATTATTACATTACGCCGGCGCTGTACCGGCAGATGTTCACCGTCATTTCGAGGTTTTAGTTTCTGTCATTCCCGCCAAACCCCGCCTACCCCGTGCTGTGCTACCACGTCCGTGCTGTGCTACCGCGGCGTGGAGCAACGGCAGCCACTGGTCCGAGCGAGACGCCGCGCTCCAAGGACAGGCACGCGCGGCCACCGGCCCACGCCCGCGAGTCGCACGGGGCCCTCCCCGCCGATCTGCCCGTCAAGAAGCACCGCACGGGGCAATCCAACGACGAGGTCTGCCCCCCTGCTCCCCCGCCGCCCGCCTGGCCCGCCGTCCGCATCGCCGTGTCCCGGTGCCGAGGGTTCTCACTTCTCGCATCGCGGGTGGCAAATTGTGGATGATCAGCGGCTGCTGAGGGCGAGCAGGGAGATCGCCCGGCCAAGGCTGCTGCCCATGGCCGACCACTAGGCGTTCGTGTTCCCGGACAGGCCCTCGCCACCGTACAGCCCGCCGCATAAGGTGCGCCCCCGGCCTCGCCTCACCGCACAGCCCGATCGAGACACCCCTGCCGCCGGTGGCTGACGGTCGCCGCGTGTGTTCGTCCGTGATTGTGCAGGAATGGTACTACGTCAGCGAGCTCGGCGACAACCTGTCCTCACGGTGTAAGCGCCAGAACTGGTGGTTTCTGTGCCTGGGAAGTGCTGCCCCTGCAATTCTGGGCATGGGTCTATGAGTCGCGCCTTTGCCGTTTGGACGCAGACAAGGTGCTTGCGAGGATCGGAGAGGGTAGGCGGTTGAATTTCAGCTCGCCGCCGACGGTTGCAACGGACTGCAGCTGCTTTCCTCGGCTATGAATCCCCGCAGCTTCTGATCAAGGCGAGTTCCATCGCAGGATCCTTTGGGCATGTGCTGGAATGCCGGGAGCGGGAGAATAATGTGGCGATTGAAGTCATTCGCAACATATCAAAGTACCGTGACGCCACCATTATCAAGGTAAGGCGAGGGTGGAAATGCGGCCATTGTCGGCCAGTCCCTGTGCCGGCTGCTCACTAACTGTGGAACCATTATGATGGATGCACATATGGGGGCTTCAATGGCAAGAGTGTAGCACACCCAAATCTTCAAACCATCTACCTAAACAACGCATGACCCATGATCTAATGCAGAAAGGATATATGGTGAATGGTAGCCTGCCTGGCAATGCGCTAGAAGTTGAAAGCCCTGGCTGAAAGTGTGTGGAAATCGCCTGACGGATAGAGGAGCAGCCTTGTTGCTTTGCATACTTTTTTGATGCATGGATACATGGCATTCATGGTGGCTTGTGCAGTGCAGCTGGAGGTGCTGAACACACTTCAAGCAAACGACCCTGAAGGGAAGAGGCAGGTCATCAGAAGAGACACCCTTTGTTTGTTCAGCAGGCTATACGCATGCATGTTGTGATTTGGCTTAATACTGTGGGCGCTGCTGTTGCAGGTACTGTATGGGCACCCATGAATGGTTTGATTGCCGGGGACATGTGTGCAAGGTGAATGTCCTTCTGTGCTGTGAAGGAGACTTGATGCATCCAGATTCCAGCAAGGTGTTCATTGTTGTTTACATTTCCTGCTAGAATGTGGAGGTGTGAGCATGGTTCAGAAGTCAAATTGTGTGGGGATGTTTGCTGTATGGCTGGTGCTCCTTAGCATTGATCAAAGTCATTGTGCTGTTGCCATGTGCCATTGCGTTGGCACTGTGATCGTATCAATGCACTGTTCATCTCAATCTCAAGAACTTTTCCAGTTTTTGTAGTCATGCCACAAAGACTTGTGCCACTTGCTTCCAGTCTGCACATGTGGCAAGCTTGTCTTTTCACAGGGAAATGATCGAAAAGGTTTCTTCCATTCTGTCCTGCAGGATCTCGAAAGGCTGGAGCCAGCCTGTACTATTTCCTGCAGCAGATTGACTGCCATCCAGTTTCCATTCCTGCGGTACAGTTGCTGGAAGCCATAGCATACATGCAGTAGATCAAGCTCATGCACACAGACCTGAAGCCTGAGAACATACTGCTGGAGCGGCATGGGGTAGAAAAGGTCGGCAGCACCCCATCAACTGGAGACCGCTGTCTGCATGATCGCAGAGTCACAAGGTGGTTCTATCTTAGAGCACAACCAATGCCAGCCCAGATATTTGTACTTGCACTTGCCCACCGTCACGTCTTGCACAGATCGTGGAGGATGTGTTGTGTCTGCCTGCTGTGGAGGATGTGCCTGCTGATTGTTTTGAAGTTTCATCGATTAGGGTTGCAGTAATCAGCAAACGGTAGGGTAAGGTTGTATTCGTGGCAATGTTGCACAGTTTGTTGTGTGACATGTCAGGGAGCTGGTGTGTGCTGACACTGTGCAAGTGTGTGTGACAGGTGGAGAGGTGGTGATGGCGAGGATGGTGTGGTGATGTCGACACAGGTGGTGGCCACCATGGGCTGCTGGTGCAGTATTGCATGATGGTGCCAAGGCTCAACTAGGGTGGCAGTCTGGCAGGCATCGGTGCAAAGGAATGGCTAATGGGAGTTGTGTTGCCACTGCATTCATAATAGATAGCTGCTTAGAGAACTGAGAGGGGGATGATTTATGGGTAGTTGCTTGGCCAGAGATATGGACGCAATTTGATTTGCAGTTGTAAAATCTGTAAAACAATTCGTTTCAGAGATTGTGTGCGCCTCTCGTTGACGACCTTACGCGCCCAGACTGCCAGCATATTTATGCCGTATACCTGCCATATCTCTGCCATATCCCTGCCATATCCCAGGATATGAGCGCCACATATCCAGCATATGGTCATATCCTCGTCCATATCCTCGTTCATATCCTCCCATATCCTTGCCATATCCTCGTCCATATCCCTCCCATATCCTCGCCATATCCCAGGATATGGGCTCCCATATCCTGGGATATGCCATATCCTCGTCCATATCCCTCCCATATCCTCGCCATATCCCAGGATATGGGCTCCCATATCCTGGGATATGGCCCATATCCTCGTCCATATCCTCGCCATATCCCAGGATATGGGCGCCCATATCCTGGATATGGGCCGCCCATATCCAGGATATGCATATCCTCCCATATCCTATTCGATATCCTGGATATGGGTGAGGATATGGGCGTTTCCATATCCTAGGATATGTAACTTTTTTCCGACGCTTGATGATTGTATTTGCCAGGACTATAGCGGTTCCTTCAGCTTACAATGAAGCTACGGTCATTGCAATAGCATGATATGGTCGAAGTACGGTACGGGGCCCAAGATTTCGGCCCTATCAAATACGGTGGGCAGGAGAGGCTCGGCAGCCATTAATGCCATCAAGGAAGAGGCTGCTGCGAAGGCCTGATAACGGCAGTGGACTCGAGGACAATATAATGACCAACTTCAAAGAAACGTGTAAGTACGGAGGAAGAAGAGTCTATGATGGATGTGACGCAAGCAAGAATCCCGTGGATATGGTCGTGGATTCCAACAGGACGGGCGTTTATGACAGCGGGCCTGGGGATGCAAGCAGCCCCCATGTGCCGGACAACACTAGAGATGATGGCTCCACACTCGTGAAGGATACCGTTAAGTTGGCCGCAATAGCCAAACCAGTGCACATGGGAAGGAAGCTCTTGATGCCAAGGCGCCATTTCCGCATGGCAGGTGGGCAGAGCATTCGGGCTTCCACCGAGATCGAGCTTGAAATGAGTTCGGTACTGTCAGTGCATGAGCTACTGCATCTTTTTGTTGCTTATGCACGGCACAAACGGCTCGTTGCCTGTGCAAATTATGCCTTTCACAGAGGTGACACGGAATACCTGTACAATTTGCCCTCGGATTACATAAGGTGACAAGCTTGGCCAACGCCAGCTGGCCCCGTACTCAATGTAAATGATTGAGTTTTTCGTAATGAATTTGGAACCTTGGTGGAAAGACAAAATTGCCTTTCAGATTGATGTTCTCAGCGCGAATGGTGGTCGCTTTGCTGCAGGTCATTGCCATTTTGACAGCGTGGCCAGTGATCCAGAGTCACAAGAAATTGGTCCTGATATTCGACAACCACGGCTCCGGGCTGATTTCTGGGCCATGTGGGGGCGTGTTGAAAGGGATAACAGGTGCGGAGGGATGCAGCGGCAGTGCTCAATCCGGCATGGCACGGACGCCACCGTATCTGAGCACACCTTTTGCTAGCCTCCTGTACATGGGGCATATGGATGGCACGGGGAAGGCGCTGAAATTGATGGACAGAACAATATGATAGCTCTTTAAACGGCAAATTTGTGGCAGCCACCACCTTCGTCGGAAAAAAGTTGCATATCCTAGGATATGGAAACGCCCATATCCTCACCCATATCCAGGATATCGAATATGATATGGGAGGATATGCATATCCTGGATATGGGCGGCCCATATCCCAGGATATGAGCGCCCATATCCTGGGATATGGTGAGGATATGGCCAAGGATATGGGCCATATCCCAGGATATGGGCGCTCATATCCTGGGATATGGTGAGGATATGGCCAAGGATATGGGCCATATCCCAGGATATGGGCGCCCATATCCTAGGATATGGCGAGGATATGGGAGGGATATGGAAGAGGATATGGCCATATCCCAGGATATGGGCGCCCATATCCTGGGATATGGCAAGGATATGGGAGGGATATGGACGAGGATATGTCCATATCCTGGATATGTGGAGCTCATACTGGGCGCACAGGGTCGCCAACGAGAGGCACACGCAATCTATGAAACGAATTGTTTTACAGATTTTACAACAACTACAAATCAATTTTGCGTCCATATCTGTAGCCAAGAAACTACCCATCAAATCATCCACCTCTTAGTTCTTTAAGCAACTACCTATCATGAATGCAGTGACAATACAACTCCAATTAACCATTCCTTTGCACCGATGCCTGCCAGACTACCACCCCGATTGAGCCTAGGCACCGTCATGCAACACTCCAACAGCAGCCCATGAGTGGTCACCACCTCTGTCGACATCACCACGTCATCCTTGCCATCACCGCCTCTCCACCTGCCACACACACTTGCACAGTGTCAGCACACACCAGCACCCTGCCCTGACACATAACAAGCTGTGCAACATTGCCATGAATACCATCTTACCATGCCGTTTGCTGAGTACTGCCAAACACTCTGATATCACCAAAGATCCACCAAACTGCCATGTACGCAATGGCTTCCAGCAACAGACGACCATACAGCTGCACCACAGGAATGCAAACTGGATGGTAGTCACTCTGCTGCAGGAAGTCGTACAGGCTGGCTCCAAGCCCTTCCAATAGTTGCAGGCCAGAATGGAGGAAACCTTTTCGATCATTTCCCTCCATGAACTGACAAGCTTGCCCATATGGACATGTGCAGACTGGAAGCAAGTGTCACAAGTCTTTGTGGCATGAATACAAGTGCTGGGAAAAACCTTTTGCAACGTCAGACGAACAGTGCATGGATATGATCACAGTGCCATCGCAATGGCACATGGCTACAGCACAATGACTTTGAACAATGCCACCAGCAATACAGCGAACATCCCCAGCGAACATCCCCACGTGTTTTGACTTCTAAATCATGCTCAAACCTCCACATTCCAGCAGGAAATGTAAACAACAGTGAACACCTTGCTGGAATCTGGATGCATCAAGCCTCCTACACAGCAGCAGAAGGACACTCACCATGCACACATGTCCTCGGTAATCAAACCAGGACCCTACAATGGAACTCGCCCTAATCAGAAGCGGCGCGGATCCACAGCCGAGGCGAGCAGCTGCAGTCCGTTGCCCTCGTCGGCGGTGAGCTGGTAATCAACCGCCTGCCTTCTCCGATCCTCGCAAGCACCTTGCCTGCGTCCAAACGGCAAAGGCACGACTCATAAACCCATGCCCAGAACCGCAGGGCAGCACTTCCCAGGCACACAAACCACCAGTTTTCGCACTTACATCGTGAGGACAGGTTGTCGCCGAGCTATCAGACGTGGTACCATTCCTGCACAGTCACGGGCGACCACACGCGGCGACCGTCAGCCACAGGCGGCAGGGGTGCCTCGATTGGGTGGTGCAGCGAGGGGAGGCCGGGAGCGCACCTCATTCGGCGGGCTGCACGGCGGTGAGGACCTGTCCGGAAACACGAACGCCTAGTGGTCGGTCGTGAGCAACAGCCCCGGCCGGGCGATCTCCCTGCTCGTCCTCAGCAGCCGCTGATCATCCACATTCTGCCACCCACGAAGCGAGAAGTGAGAACACTCGGCACCACGACGCAGCGATGCGGATGCGGACGGCGGGCCAGGCGGGCGGCGGGAAGGGCGGGGGGCGGGACCTCGTCGTTGGATTGCCCAGTGGGCTGCTTCTTGTTGGCCAGCTAGGCGGGGAGGGAGCCGTGCGACTCGGACGTGGGCCGTTGGCCGCGCGTGCCTTCTTGGAGCGCGGGGTCTCATAGGCACACACAGGCGAGAAGCATCGCGTCCACTACAAATGCCTAGCGACCTGCCCAATGGCCGCGCACGCCTCCCACCCCACGCCACCCTCCCACCATTCCGCCGCGCACCTTCAAGCGCATCCCACCACCAGGCCTCCAACCCGCGCCATGACATCGCCGCCGTTATGCGCCGTGTCTCGCCTGGCCGATGGCTGCCGTTGCTCCACGCCGCGCGAACTTGGTGCACAGCACGGGGTTGCCAGGTTTGGCGGGAATGACAGAAACCAGAATGATCAAACTAACGGACGTTATCTATTGGCGCAGCACTGCCGTAATCATTATGTTATGATGTTATAATGATCATTTTATGATTTTGCGTACACAAAGTACACAGACGGACAGTTATTGACCGATTGAAACAGTAATTCGAACTGGTAACGGGCGCCCGCACCGGCTCTGTAGACCAGTCAAAGTTGCACGTCAAATACGGCCTTCGCAACTGGGAAGGCCTGGCTTTGGCTTTGGCGTTGGCGTCTGGCTTTGGCTTTGGCGTTGCAGAGGCGATCGCTGGCATTGCGTCCGTCCCCATCACGCTGCCATTTCCTATGGCCCGTATCCCTGGATATGGGCGCCCATATCGCAGGATATGGTGAGGATAAGGCCGAGGATATGGCCATATCCAGGATATGGCAGCCCATATCCTGGGATATGGGAGCCTATATCGCGGGATATGGTGAGGATAAGGGCGAGGATATGGCCATATCCCGGATATGGGAGCCCATATCCTGGGATATGGCCATATCCCAGATATGCATATCCAGGATATGGCAGCCATATCCAGGGATATGGAGGGATATGGCCATATCCTGGATATGCATATCCTGGATATGGGCACCATATCCCAGGATAAGGAGGCCATATCCTAGGATATAGCCATATCCTGGATATGTATATCCAGGATATGCAACTTTTTTCCGACGCAATTGGGCCAGGCCCAGTTCAGGCTTGGGTTTTACGCCGTAAAAACTGATCGTATTTATGTTTTACGCGTAAAAATGCGTAAAAATACGTAAATACAACGTAAAATTGCCCGGTGTACATGAGGACAGTACATAAAGAGTCCGGAGAGTGGCAGCCAGACGCCCTGGTAGGGGCAGAAAACGAGTTTTCGGTAAACGCCATCATCGCCCTTGCCAAGAGCGAGGTGTACATTGTGTTGTGGGTGCTGGAGACGGAGGAGGGCTGATCATTGTACGCAATTTTCATCGTGAAATCTGGGTGTCCCAGGGAGCCGTAAAAACGCAAAAAATAGCCGCAAGCATAGGACCTTTTTCAAATTTACGTTTTTGCGAGTAAAAACGTAAAAGCAAAAGAGTAAGCGTAAAAACCAAGCCTGTTCCAGGGGACATATGGATATCTTCTCCACATAAGTTGCGTACGATTGCGTCAAAATAACGTATCAATAAATCAATGATTGAGCGACGGAGTTAATTTACGTCAATTTACATAAAAAGCGCTGTGACTTGCAAGTTACGTCATATTGCATTGCGTTGCTTTGAGACATTTACTACATTCTGTTGATAATAGCATTGATAGTGTCAATGGTAATGATGGCATTGACAAGCTTTTGTTCTCATTAGCGTTCGATTGGACAGTAAATTGGCATCATGAGTCGAACACAAATGAATTAAGCATATTGAATTGAATGAATACATCAAAAGACTATCAACTGGAATATAATTGTATTCGATAATTTGCGGAATAATCTGGCATAGATGCTAATCATGGAAGAAACGGGAGAACTGGGAGAACGAAACGATAATAACAATAAAAGTCGCACCGCGTATACGCTTACATGAGCACAGCATCTCGCTCATGAAAATTACCTATAGTAGGTCTCGGAAACTATATTATGCAGAAGCGAACTTCAGGCATAGAGAATTCTCGCGGCAACCGACTACAATGTTTTTCGGGTGCTCCAAAAAGCGATAATGTACAAGAGCAAACACGTAACTGAATGACGTGTGCAGCGCAGGCCGTCAGTTTTCCAGCAGCTGGACAATTTGAGTTAGAGTTGGAGTCCAAACCCTACACTGGTAGAAAACAGCCTGTTTGCGATGCCAGCTGCGACGCCATTTTGATACAAAATGGTGCCGTCACAGTGATTGCGATTGCATAAAAGTGGCTGCGATGGCATCAATTTGTGTCAAGTGGCGTCGAAGTTGGCATCGCAAACAGGCTGTTTTCTACTGGTGCTACGTAAAGCAGGCCGTCCCAAAATACAGCACAGAAAAATCCCAAGAGCGCCCGTTAGCACGCCCCGCCGTGCTGAGCAAATGGCCACATAGCATAATGCCCGTCGCGGGTCAGTTGCGTTGATTTGAAGACGGCAAGCCGAGGAGGGAGTTGGTTGCCGCGAAACTCAGGGGCACCTGTTCATAGCCGGCACCCGAAGGACCCGCGCTGGCCTCGACGCAGCGGTGAATGCCCAGGCACCCAGCTTCCGCGAGCTCAAACAGCCGCGCAACGCTGCTCACCGGCCATAGCTCACGGCAGCGATGCTCCAGCGCAGCCGCCATCAGGGTGCCAGGGGATTCCTGCTTTGCTGATTCCTCGTTTCCGACTTCGAAGGCCAGTTCCGACTGTGAAGCCAAAGGGAGAGAAGAAGTTCGAAGCACTCAGGCACAAGCGGAAGGGGCATTTATACCCGAAAGCGGCGGGCAGCCGGTCGCTGTTTGTCCGCGTCAGCAGGGCGTGGCATTCCGGGTTCGCTTGAACAGCTGCTCGATGCCTCTTAAATTAAGCCCCGGCGGGCAATGGTGTGACCGGGAACGCGCCAGGCACGCACCCTCGTTGCGTTCAAGGTTGTTTGAAGCACCGGTTGGGGAAGGGGGTCAATTGGCAAGGAATCGACGTTCGGCTGTCGGCCAGATGCGTCAGAAGGACAGTCCGGCCGGAAGCACATGTGCAATCTATCCCAAAATAATATGCATAAAGACAAGTTGGGAGCCATCAGCCGTCCAATTCGACGGGGAACACACTTCAGTTTTCCGCAGCCGACACAACACCACAGTAAAGTAATTATAACCGTGCTATCGTTTTGCAGCGTCTGCTCAAACTGTCGACCATTGAATAGCACGCGCAGGACCACCGCGAAACAACACGGTTGTTTCTCAACTGCAGTCACAGCTGCCACATTATGTGAAGGCGAGGTATTCAGAGAATTTTAGAAAAGACTCCAACGTGTTTCCTGTCGCGCATTTTGTAGCTGCTGACTCAGTCCACTAGGAGACTTGGCCAGTCTGGCTGATTAGCCACTTATAAGTGGTCTCTTACACTTTGAATTTCCGCTTTGTGTTCGCATTTATTTGAATGGATGCTTCCAAAATCTTGGAAGCATGCCCAAGCAGTCTTGCCAAGGCTACCACGTTTTGGATATTGCCTGCGTGCTTGTCCGCGGGTGTCCACAGTCCCCTTGCGTTGGTGTATGCAACACTTCTTTCCCACCACCTCCAACCGGCGGCGCCAGGGTAGGCAGCGAGTTGCTGTCCTGGACCACTGTCCAGTGTAAGCCTTTCAACATTTGCCAAAGACATGGCAATTGAATCGACGGACTGACTGCGCTGTCCTCACACCTTGACAGCGGTATCTGCCTGTATCTGTCTGTTGTAAATTTATACTGCATTGTGCGTCCATTTCCAGCACTTGCGTCAGAGCATCCCCATGAATGTGCACCTGCGGCGGGTTCACGGCCATGTGTCGAACACCGAACATGAGTGCGCCAACTGAAAATTTTCGCTCAAATATATGGCACTTGCTGTGAAACAAATTAGCAATGTGCGCACACGTATGTATCTTACCGTACTGTTGGCGACGGAGAAATTATCTGGCCCCTGAGGGCTGTGAAATGAAGAGGTAATTGGATATTGTTTGAGCCAGCCACACATACGGCTGCGCGGCGTTCACACCACGGTAACGGTGGCTTCTCCATTTACATTGATGCTGCCTCATAATGCAAGTAACCAATCTTTCACGAAATTGGTTTATCTAGGGTCAATATGGAATTGCTTTGCTGCCTTTTCTCAAACAAGCACGTGCAAAGTGCAGCTTCACGAGGGCGAAATGATCAACAAAATGTCACCACGCTGAACGGAATTGATATACTGCGGTATCCAGCTTCTCGCCGGGCAACAGTGCGGTCTGGAGTACAGAATCTCCAGACGCAGCGGGCCACGAAGAAAGTCGCCTGTTACCAACCAAGGTGTGCTCCACAGTGTCAGGATGACGCATGTGGACAGCCATGCAACCTTCGTGGGCTAATTCAAGTCGGCATGTTGGCGCTTTGCAAGGGCACTCGTAGTCGAGCACCTACTTATAATATATGAGTATTGAGACAGTATTTCGCGCAGATCGAAAAGACATATTAAACAGACGAGAAGTACATACTAAGAAAACGAGTCCTGGGACAGGACTCGTGGCCAAAGTCCATTTGGCCAAACTAGCACTCACACAGCCCCCGTGCATGTCTTCCTGTGCTGCTTGCCATTCGTGTTCTTCACTCGTTTGTTGCAATCTGAGTGCACCCTCCTTCAGAAGTGTGTGCACTAAGGCCTCGCACACTTGTTTTTGCTTGTTGGGGGGCGTGTGGGAGGTGCCATGGGCGTTTCCCGCCGTGTGTCGATTGGAAAGGCAACCCGCACGTTTCTCCCCTCGCCCTTCCCCGACACGACCTGATGGACGAAACGCCGACGACCTGCCAAATTTGGACAAAGGCAGTGAACGCGACATCATCCTTTCTCACCGAAAGGAAGGAAATAAAAAAATCGGAACCAGGAAAGGAAAAGCAACACAACGCGACCAGGCCATTTCACCTTCGCAAATGCACCTGGGTCTGGCTGACGCGTGCCCACGCCGTTCTGACCAACCCGCGCGGACCCGCAGGAGCTTGGAGCCAGCAGGTAGGCCGCCCGCGCCAGCCGCGGGTGTCCCTGGTCGCCCCACATGGACCAGCCGGAGGTGCAGCACGAGCGCAAGCGCCGAAAATGGGACGTCCCGGGCCCGGCCGCGGGGTCGGCGCCCCCGACCGCCGGCCAGGCGATCGGCTTCACAGCCGACGCGGTGTTCCAGCCGCCGGCAGTGGCAGTGCGCCCCGGCCAGCCCCCCGGCCCCGACGCCATCAAGAGGGCGCAGGAGGCCGCGCTGGCGGTTGTCAGCAAGCTCAACAAGGTGGGTGTTTGATGGCGGGCGTGCGCCGCTGGCTGCCGCAGGGGCTGGTGGCTGGGTGGTGGCCCTTGCAGGGCGGCGGGCTTGGGCTGTCGGGGTCCCTGATCGTGTGGAAGGTCGCAGCGGCGATGCCCGTTTGGCATTGGGGCACGACGGCGCCTGGTGGCACGCGCGCCGCACGGTTGTTGCGCCGTGAGCTGTGATGAGACCGCGCGTGGCAGTCGCCCTCTCGAACGGAATCTGCTAGAAGTTGTCGCCCCTGGTCGCAGTTTGCGCTGCGGGGGACGGAGTGAAAAGAGCGCGGGCAAATTGCTCAAGCCATCGCCGTTTTCTTCTCATCCATGCCTTCGACAGTGAATTGTTGAACGGCATCGTCTGCCAGGTGCAATGGCGCTGTTTCCCCTTGAAAGTAATCACAACGCACGCACATTCGCTCCAGGAGCTATCAAGTGCTGATCACCAGCTCACTCGTACTGTGGATTGTCATGCTTCGGGGTCCTGTTGCGTGCAGGAGTCAGTGGCCAAGGGCCTGATACCAGCGGCAAGGCTGGCGAGCCAGGTCGAAGAGAAGAAGGAGATCTGCCGGGAGGTGGTCATCAACGACGCCCCCAACCAGATTCGGTACCACCTCACCAGGCGCGGCACCCAAGAGGACATCCAAAGGCGCACAGCCACAGTGATCGTCACCCGTGGCACCTACTGCCCCCCGGGCGCGAAGCTGGACGAGAGGGACAAGCCACTGCACCTGCGCATCCTGCCGGGAGCTGGAGCGGGATATGTGCGTGTTGGTGGGCCAGTGGGCAGTGTTGCCAGGCAATTATTTGTTCAATGTGTCTGAGCAACTGGCGTGACAGGGTGCCTGTTCACCTGCAAAATGATGCAGGGCAGGTGTAATTGAGGGCTGGTGGGCCAGCAGGGAGTCGCGCAGGGGATTGTTTCAGCTTGCTTCATGCACCCAAAACAGACAAGACTGCTACCTGAAGATACGCATGGCATTGTGGCTGCTTTTGCATTGTTGTGCCTCCCTAGTTTACTTGCCCATTGTGGAATATAGAAATTGCCACAAAGGCGTTGAACACAAATGCTGCTGTCCTGCGCATATGCCCATGGGGGCACATGGAACAAACGGTCAGAGCTGCATTGGCTGTTTGCCTCACCGCCTTTTTCTCATTTCCTGTTGCATTTTGGTGGGATTTTGTGCGTTGAAAGGATGGGAGGAGATTAGGTCCACGTAGGACAATCGGCAGCTGTTTGCACTGTGGCATGGTCCATCCTCATTGGGGTGGCCCCCTTGTGCGTTTGGGAGTGGGCTGCACAGCCCTCCTAGTACACAGCCACAAGTTGGACAGGAAGCAGCATTCCTGCGCCCACCCTCAGCAATCTCGAAGGCTGCTGTGCCCTTGCTCCTAATGCAGCACAGATGTGAACATCGAGAATCTGTATGTTCCTTATCAGTGCCAAATCCATCTGGCTACCAACCACTGTACACAACAAGTAATTGGCAAGCAGGGAATCTTCTGACATTGCCTAGTAGGTGCAAGGGCAGTGATTTGCCATTTGTTGTCAATTGAGGTGAAGGCAAACTCAAAGCAAGGAAAACAAGTCGACCAGTGGTGAGCTATTCAGGCAGCCAGATCCTCCATGTAGCAAGAATCGATTACCAGGAGTGCTTGAGCTGGGTGACACATACATCAGCAGACTGTGTCAGGACTGGTGGGTATGTACCCACCTGAAATTTTCTCCACCCCGACAAGGTGCTTGTTGATGATTCTGTCCAGGATGATGCCTCAAAGGAGCGTGCTGTAGAAGCAGCTGCGGCAGAAGTGCAGAGGCAAATGCGAGGCGACCAGGGCTCAAGTGTTGGCCACCATGGGTCCAGCCGGCCAGGGTGCTCCCTGGGAGGCTCAGAACAAGTTCCATATGGAAGAGGCAACAGGGCTGTTCCTGGACAGCAGCCTGTGTCTTTGCAATCGTACCAGGCAAAGCTGCCCATTGGTCTGCAGGCACCTCCAGAGTTTGGTTTGGCAAGCAGGCTGCAAGGATGTGGTTGAGATTGGCATTGCCTATTTGGCAAATTTCGTCAGCGGAGTAGTTTGACACTTGCCAGGACGTCATTCCTTGCCACAACCTACACGTGCATAATATCTTGTGGGCTCCTGAATGGTTTGTGTCCAGGACGTGTATTGTTGGTGCCGCACATGTGCTGCTGTTTCCTCTGGGTTTTTGTTGCACACACAGGTGTGAGATTTTGCTCCTGACGGCCACATCTTCTGCAGTACTCTTGCTCTCAGCTATAGACTGGCAGCTGACGTCCCCTTGCAAACTCAATTTGTCATCCTCCTTGTGGAAGAATGAGTCATGACTGCAGGCAGTTCCCACTGTCATAGGCTGAGGGGTTCAACCTGTGCTGTACTGTGCAGATGGCTGCTACCTTCAGCACATCATGAAACAAACTGGAGTGACTGTTGTTCTGCAAGGGCAAGGTTCTGGAGGACCTGCTGGGTAGGTGGAGATATGGCCTGGCTGACAAGTAGAGAGCAATGTCACAGGTGCTGCATGCTTTCATTTCCAGTTCCTTAAACAGGCACAGCTGTGCATTTAGTCCTCCACAAAATGCCTTGTGCTGGTCACTTGCTTGGCTGTCTTGGCAGTTTATCAGCAGTCAATAACTTGGGCTGTCCTCCACAGGCAGGAACCACTGCACATGCTCCTCACCAGCACAAACAGCCAGAGGCTTGAAGAGGCCAAAAGGTGACTATGAGACATCGTATCCAGCAAGTAAAGCTTTGTTGCTCTTTTTTTTCATGACTGTGTATCTTTGCAGTGGGGTTCATTGCTTGATCAATGGCTCATGCACTGAACTGTCCATCGTGAAGGGGATGGAGGCTTCTGCCCTTGCATCACCCACACTAACGTGAGGAATTCTGCCTGTGCAGCTTGGCTGGAAACCTCATAGACACTGTCAGGACTGAGTACTACCGCCGCTACCCTGCTCCCCCTGCAGCTTTAGTGAGGCCTCCAGCCACTCTGCCACCATATCCTCTGCCTGCTGCCCCGCAGCCTCCGATGCCTCCAACTGCAGCGACAGTCTCATACCCCACAATCCCACCCTACCCACAGGCGCCAGCGTATGCCCGGCCTCCCCAGCCGCCTCGTCCTCCCTACTTCAACGCTGGCCATCAGTACTACACCCAACCCCCCTTGCCAGCTTCTCAGCCAGGACCACCGCCTGCCCCCATGCCAGCAGTGCCTCCAGGGCGGCCTCCATATCCCCAACCATATGGGCACCCGCCGGGCAATTCGGCCAGTACCTATGCGCAGGTGCCGCAACAGGGTCCACCAGGTGGAGCATACGCCTACCCAGCACAGCAGCCTCTGCAAACTTCAGTTGCCATGGCGAACCCTTCGCCACAGCCAGCTCAACCAAGTGCTGGTACAGGTGGCAGCTTAGGCAAGCGCAGGTTCAGGGAGTTCGCAGGGCAGGCGGCCACAAGCCAGGTGGGAGTCGGTGTTGTGTCTGTGCTCTTGAACTGCCGCCAGTGCCTGCTTTTTGATGGCTAACCCCCCACCAGTGTTTATTGCTTGAGGGATGTGCTTGGTTTCACGACAGAACAGAATCTGTAATTGTAAGCCCTTGTGCTACTGGCCTTTGCTTACATTTGCGCCAAGTATTCCTTGCTGAATGCCGCAGGTTTTGATTACTACTATTGCTGTTATTCTGGGTTTAGGGTGACATGTACAGCAATTGAGAAGTTCAGTATGCAGCAAGAGCACATAATGCTAGTTGCAGTCCTCTGGCATTTCGCTGATGACATATCAAAGCATTATGCGTGTTACCACAGGCGGAAAGTGCCAATACCCTTGCCGCATCAAGCGCCCCCGCCAGGATGCCACAGCCCCCGGCTCCACCCGTGCCTCCGCCTCTCCCCCCACTCCCGCCTGACACTGCAGATGCGCACCAGGTCACAGCCAGCCAAGGCTGGGCACCGCCTGTCCCTCCGCCACTGCCGCAAACTCCCCACGTGCTGCCACCAGGTGAGCATCCAGGAGAATGTTATGGTGGAAGCCACAAAGGGGCACTATGGCCTTAGTCATCCCAAAGGGCAGGACATGGTCTGCTGGTGGCATCATTTTGATGCCTGCTCTAGTTTAGTGAAAACTGGCAGCAATTTCATTGTTAGATTCTTTTGAATCGAGGCTAAAGTGCTGGCAGTTCTGGCATAACTGGTGGAGGCGTTCATCTGATGGTCAATGCATAGTTCAGTAGTGGTTTTCACAGTTGGGAATGGAATACTGCTATTGACCTGGCTACTGCACGCATGTTGCCGATGTTTTGCGGTGCCAGTGTACCACTGCTCACTAGTGCAAGGGAAACAGAGGTGCACAGGTGCATAGCACAGCACAGGAGGTCAAGATGTGTGCATGCAGGGGAGTAAATGAGTGGAGGATGTTTGCCAGTACTCAGAAAACATGTCATTCGGGCATTCCTCCTGGCAAACTCCGTGGGGCACATTTCCACACTGCAGCATTGTGACATTGTGTGTGAGCTGCTGATTTTGTAGTTGTCCAGAATCATGTAGGTCTAGCAGCAATAGCAATACCTCTCCAGCCCATGCTAGTGAATGCTTAATGTTAGCATTCCCTCTCCATCCCATGCTAATGAATGCCAATGCGTCCAGTGCTTGGAATCTTATTCCCTCTGTGGGGCGGCACCGTCCACCCACATGTCTGTGGGTGGTTTTCATGGTGCTTTCTAAAGCGAATGTGTGTGCCACCCATTCCCTTTTGCCTCCCTGTTGTTGCTGCTCCCAATGTTGAGGAACTAAGCAGCAGCGGCCATAACGCTGACACAGGTGTGTGTTGTGTGTGTTCCGTCCATTGCACTGCAGGTCCCTCTAACAATTATGCAGGTGATTCAGGTACATGTGCCGGGTTGGTTGATTATGATGGAGAGGACTGATCGGTATGTTAGCTGTGTCATTGCACGTATGTACACAGGCTGAAGGCCAGGAGCTGTGCCGGCAAAGGTGATCCTTTGCTTTGTTGTTTTGTGGCAATGCATTGGGTCAGAAGGTCAGAGACCGTGCAGCCTGCTGACTTGTCTGGAGAGTGGTGCAGGGCAGATTCTACATGTGCTTGCTTGATCGGCCCTTGAAGACCTGCAGGGGGATCCTTTATACTGATGTACTTGCTGTAATGCACGATGCCTAGCAGCACAGTGCTGAGATGGCTGTGAGCCGAATCGAGGCAAATTGATGTTTTCTTTTTCATGGCAGGACAAGGAATCATTGCTCACATGTATCCATGGCTGTCTCAACGTCCTCAGCTTACACCAGGGCTGCCAAGGTGACAGTCCATGGTGCTGCAAAATGTTCAGCTCTCCCCTGTTCAGGGCAGCTGGAGCCCCATGCCCAGTGCAGTCCTCTCCACCAACTTGTGTTGCTGGGCTGCAGCAACACTGCTAGGACTGTTGCAAGCCAAGCCAACAACAACTCTGCCCGATCGTGAGGAGGATCGAGACAGGGAGCCACTGTGTTGGGCAGGGGGGCTGCTAACTACTGGAAGCGGCTAAGGGCCGTGGTGCAGAATCAAGGGCAACTGTGAAAGCACACCCGCCATTGTCGCTGATTCGCTGACTGCTGCCCGATATTACCTTGAAGGAACATGATGCGCAGTGATTTGTCAAAAAAAAATTTGTTGTAATTAATTAATGCAGACATAATCACTTCAGGAGACAATCAATCAATATCAAAGCTGTGCTCGCAGCTGCTGGTTATGCAGTAGGGAAACGGTATCGCCATTGCCAGCAGAACGCAGCCCATGTTCAAATTTGCCATATCTCCAGAACCAAAATTGCCCTACGTGCAGATTGTTGGAAGCGGGCTGAGCTGTGGCACTGGAATTGCGTTGATTGGAGTTTCTCCCCCCAAGAGCTCTTTCCCACCCTGTGTGCCGCCACGCCTCCCACCAAGGAATGCATAACCCCTGCCCTGCTGCTCCCAGTTCTGCAACGTTGCATTTCCTCAAATTGCGTTGGAATTCGTCAATTGCGAAACCCCGACAGGTGCCTGCAACACTGGTGACGTAACTCTTGACGTCTCCGAGCACACATTTATAGGCCCTGCCCGAGTTCGACGTTCGGCACCGGCGCCGGCACAAGCCCGGACACCACACTATACTGAAACGCTGGAGGGGCACTCGCGGCAAACATGCGCGAAAAAGGTGACGCGCATCATGGCACATTCACGCCCCTGGCAGATTGTGCGAGCATTGTTGCGTTTGTGAAGACCTGAAGGGACGCACACGGTTTGCAGACGAGCAAGAGTGGGTGGCTGAGTCTCCAGCGGAACTGGCCCCTCACGGTGTTCCGTCTCGCGACGTGTCCTCAAGGCATAAGGAGGGATTGGGGCGGCAACGCTGGTGGCTGGCTGGCCGCCTTGCCGTGCCCCCTGTGCGGAGAATGCATCGTGATGGATTCGCTGATGGCGCATGATCACGTTGGTGCCTTGAGCATCGGGGGGCCGCGCATCCGCTGAAGGCCGCAGGCAGCGGGGCCCGCGCCCATGGAGCTTGTGGGATCCGCTGCGGGGCTGCGCGGATTGGAGTTTGGGCCCATGGGTGCGCGAGGGCATTGGTCGTCACAGTGGCGCATTCCGCTTGATGTACTCGTCTGCGGCCAGCGATGAAAACGCGATCGTTGCCTTCTGGCCTTTCTGAATGGCTGCAAATCAGATCCGTTCGTTGGGAGGAGGCGCGGCACTGGGTGTGTCTGTGGACAGTGCCGCTGCGCACGGCCAACTCTGGCAGGTGGCTTGATGGAGGCTGTTTGTTTGATGGGTCTCGAGAACGCAGGAATCGGTTCCGTTTCGCCACTAGAAACGACACGCTGTACCGACTCCAAACGCAAACGATCCGTTGCCCTGAACCCGTGTCAAGAGTCCTCCAGGGATTCATCCCATTCAGACAAAATATGCTTTTTTGCAATACCGGTCATTTTCCCTGCGCGAAAAGGCCACTCAAGTCCTCCCCTCTCCACATGGTATAGAGTGCACTGCCGTTCCAGCGCATTCGAAGTTCCTGAAGCAAAGCAGGCACCAAGGCATCTGGACTATCAAACGCACCGCATGGCCCACCTGCAGCATGCAGCGTTTCTTACCGTGGTTTCTGTGTCTTTGCCAGCTCATGCCACAAATGCATCCCAAGCACCTTGGCCACCACCACCCCCACTCGCACCAGCAACTTGGAGCCGGCGTCCCGCCTGCTGGTGCTGAAAATGAGGTGGGCAGAGGCCAGCCGTGCTTCGGGAGCAAACAGTCTGCAGGTAGAATGTGAGGATGGAAAAATGGAAACTGTGTAGGGAGCGTGACAATTCGAGAAGGCAACTTCACAAGAGTGTGGTTGGCATCCACGCTTCGTGAGACACTACTTCTTCTGCGTTGAAGACCGTAAGGACGACAAACAAACAGCGGTAGTCGCGGATGATGTTCTGAAAAATACATGGTGCCCGACAGAAATCTTGCACACCCCTCAAATCCCCCCATCGTACGCAAAAGCAGGACTTGGTCCCGCTGAATGCCCTGTTGCGGTTACACTGGCACCGAAAGCTGCCCTCAGCGTACTCCTCAGAGTCCCTGTGTAGCAGAAAGAAGCACTCCATCCATAACGCCTCTCCCCCAAAAGAATCGAAGCCGAAAAAGAAAACACCTCCCCCTTATCCCGCTGCGTGGTGATCGACTGACAATCCCACCCCGGCAAAATTTCGAAATGACCGTTTCAAGTTTTCAAAATGGAATCCTGGCGCGCGTCGCCCCTGCCGCCCTCGCACAAGCCTCGACGGGCGGCGGTTTCGACGCCGTGGGACGCCTCGCCGGCCTCCCGTCCCGCCCATCCCGCGCCCCCAGGCCCCAACCTGCCGCCTGGAGGCCACGCAGACCTCGCCTCGCCCAAATCCCCCTTCCCGCCATGAGCTCCGCAGGCCGACAGCGCGACGAGGGCCACCAATCAGCCGCACGCACCACGCCCGCCGCCGCGGATGCCAGCATGGTAACACGCTGCGCCGATCTCGCCAATCTCGGTCATTGGCACGGGAGCCGAGATGTTGAATTGCGTCGCGATCTCGCGTGATTCGCGGGTGGCGTGATTGCCACGTGTGAGGGGGACGTCGTGCCTGACGCACGGCGTTGGCGGACGGGCAGGACGCGGATGTGGCCCTCGCAAAGATGCTGCAGCAGCAGGAGGCCGCGTTTTTGATGTTCAGGGGGGAGGCGGAGGTGGGAACGAGGTGAGATGGTGCCCGGGGTGGGGCCGGGGCGGGTGTTTGGCGCGGGCGATCAAATGGGGCAGGCCGTGCGGTGAATGGTGGCTGCGGCTGGGCGCTGGCGCTGGCCGAACGACGGAGGGGATGGCGATCGGCGCGGCTGCGGTGATTGGGCGGCGTGTGGGCGTGGGACGGGTTGGCGATTGTGACGGTGTTGTGCGTTGGCGTGTGGCTAGCGGCGTCGGGCAGTCGTCGGAGGCCGGCTCCATGGGAGCCGCGGCGGTGGGAGGCAGCCTCGCGGCCGGCCTCTCGGACGAGGAGCTCGCCCAGCGGCTGCAGAGGGAGGACGATTTGGGACATTGGCAGCAAGTCATGGCGGCCTACGCGGGCGTGCGAGGTGCGCGGTAGGCCTGCCCGCGACGGTTGTTGCGACGGCCAAAATGTGACAATTGAGTACCCTTGCGCTTGCAATGCGATTATGGGTACATTTCCCTCCCCTACATGGTTTGGGATGGACCTGAAATCGTTGCTCCAAAAGCAATCCTCCGAAAAGAGTGGTCAAGCCGTTGGCGAAAGCCCTGCTTTGCCAGCACATAGGCCCTTCTGAGCAGTGACTCTCTTTCAACAGAGACCAGTCATAACTGAGTTGTTAACCCTTGCGGACATCCTCACACAACATTTTTGACATTCCTGCATTTGTTCATCGTAGATTCGGGGGAACACAAAGGACACAAGATTGTGCCTCCTCCTGGGGATTACCTACCCAGCTACCAGTCGACAGCATTAAATGTTGAAATGGGCTCTATGTTGTTTTGATTCATCTGACAATGAACGGGGTAATTGGAAGCACAATTGCAAATCGCACAGTCCACATCATCTCAGGGGCCATAGAATTGTTATTGTGCGAAGCTCAATGCTGTAACCTCTGGGCTGAAAGCTTCAAGCTGGTCAGGTAATGCAGTTGTTGGTGCTAAGGGCTTCAGGTGCACGAACTGCCATGCCAATTGATAAACTGGCATCTTCTTGTCAAGCGCTCGCAAGAGAATTGCCGATTGTGGAGCACATATCAACTGCCAAACTGTTACCAAAGCTGTTGTTCTGTCACAACATGGCACCAGTGCTGTAGCTGTGCCCTTTTCGACAACTTGGTGTCCACCGCCCAACCAGAGGGTACATTTCGATGGCACTGTTTTGGTCTGAGTCTGGACTCACACCCAAGTTGAGGGTAAATTTTGCGTTTCCCTGCACACACCTATTCTGCAGATTGTGGGCCTGAATTTAGGGTAGTGATTGCTGCCAGGGTCTGGCTCTACTAGTCTGGACTACTCCGATGGAGAATACTATTCAGACGATCCTGTGGACCCAGACAACATGACTTACGAGGTGGGAGGAGCCACGAAGATGGGACAGGGTGGAACACAATTCCCTCCTGCTACTTAGGTGCAAGTTTGGCAGTTCTGTGCACAGAACAGAGTGCTGTAGTGATGGGACAGTGTCTCTGTGCAAATGTTGATTGGGCAATGGACGAGTCTGTCACAGTGTGTTTGCCATCGAATCCGTCAGGCACGCCTCAATGCTGGGTTGTAAGTCAGCAGCCCTTGATCATTTCCTTTCACCATGCTTCTTTGCAGGAGCTTCAAGCTCTTAGTGACACTGTGGGCACAGTGAGCAAGGGACTACCTGATTGGGTAATCAACTCGCTCTCAGAGACAAGCTACACTGCAGGGGGCGACTCCCAGCAAGAAGAACAGTGAGTGATGTAGGGGTGATTGCGTGTGCTGCATATCTCCCTGTCATTGTTCCAGCAACATGAAGTGGGCTCTCAGTGCCTTTCAAAACAGTGTGAATGCACGCAGAATGGGAATTGCTTAGATGCCTGCACAGTGAAATCATGCACTTGGCCCTACAAGGTGATGCTTGACAGCTGCACACCCAAAATATTTGCATGTGCAGCATTTTTGCTTTGAGGAAGGAATGCTTATCTGGTGCAAGTGGCTGTGTTTCCCCTTGCGTAGAAGTGAGCTACGTGTAATGTGCTTTCACTCACTACAAGAACTGTAAATAGTACACCAGGTTGGTTTACGTTGTTGCACTTCACCAAAAATCCTTGCTCGAGGCGACCTCTGCTTGGGCTTTTTCTCTCAGGTGTGCTATATGCCGATGCGAGTTCGAGCACGGAGACCAGGTGAAGGGTTTGCCTTGCAGTCACATCTTCCATCCTGCCTGCATCGGGAAATGGCTGAATATCAGCAAGGTGGGATATGCTGGTGTGCTGCTGCCCTGCTCTGTATTCACCATTCAAGGCCGCTCGACTGCTTCCCTTGTTTGCCTTGCTTTGCGGCGTTCCCTCCTTCTTCGAGTTATTGCGCATGAATAGTCGTCAATTGGTTTTTCCACTTTCGAGTCTGTGGCAGCTACTATCTGCTGTCAGGGTTTGGGGTCACGGTGGTTTCCAGCTAGTTGCAGGTAATAACATATTGTCATACACAGCTTTGCCAGTTGTCCACAAACACTGGAGAACACAGTTGCACCTGGCCACCTAGTCGACCCTGTTTGTTGGTTTGCCCTTGTGGCTGTTTCAGAATTTGAATCTGCTGGCACGCAAAATGTTGGGAATGTGCATGAACTCGGTACTTCTTTAGCAGTGCAAGTCAATGCCACTATGGCGGTACTTGAATTGTTAGAAGTGCATCAGAGCTGTGTGCAAGATGTAGGAATATTTGTCGTGCGTGTGGCTTTGGAGCGATCGCTGCTTGATAACCTCAGAAATGGTAGTTTGCACCACCAATACTGTTTTCCAAATATGATAGAATGCCCTGCACACAACGATCGTGGGCCTCTGGCTGGGAATCCTGCCCATGGCGTTGTCTAAGACGGGTTTCCAGTCCGTCTCAAACCCGACTGACGGCTCAGCGATGGCATGTGTCCTACAGATGTGCCCAATTTGCAATCGAGAGGTGGAATCACAGCCGAAGCACAAATGAAATTTTCGCTGGATCACGTTCCTCCATGAGCCTCTGGCAGGCTTTGGAACATTGGGAGAAGTGTGCCCCGATTGTTGCGCCTCGACGGCAATTGATGATGGCTTCATGTACCGTGGGCGTGTGGGGACAGGGTCCGGGCAGGGTAGGGAGCCGTTGGCCCTCGTGTACGATAAGATTTTGTCGCATGATGAACCTCAGTGGACTGTGGAGAGACACTGTGCTGTGGAGAATGTGTTGTCGTCAACACTGCGCTTGCACAATGTTACCCCGGTAACAAATCTCAAGCTCAATGTCATGCCCACCTGGGCAAGTGGCCATGACAGCCGGCCCCCAATGCAGCTGAGATTTGCAGTCCGGGCTGATGGGGCTTCGGCATATGGCAGTCTGCATCTTGAGGACCCAGCGGCTGCACCTCTTGTGTCGCTTGCATCTGACAACTGCTGCATCTGCAGCATCCTGCATACTTGTGCTGTGGCAGTTGACAACTGGACACAGCAAATCAAGGATGCATGGGTCCACGGATTCCAGGGCTCACGAAAATCACATGGGCCAAAAGCCAGAGAGTTTGGAACGGGAAGGCCATTCCTGGTGTGTGCAATAGGAGAACATGCGCACTGCACAGATGTCCAATCCCGAATCTACAGATTTCAACCGATGCAAGGCACCTGCAAAGCCTGGCCCCATCCTGCAGGCGGATCGTGGCAGCTGTTCGCACCCAAAGGTGGAGACACAATTGAGCAGTGACTATTGTACAGAAACGAATTCACAGGCCATCCCATGGCTAGCCTGGCTTGCCTGTCTTCTCCCCCCTCCCCCTCAAGCAACCAACCATCCCTTAAAAGCAATCATTGCTGCCAACATGACCTAAGAATTGATTGGCTCCAGACTCCCTGGCTGATCAACCCATTCTCTGCGAGTATTGCTGCATATACTGCTTCAAACTAGGGCCCTGGAGTCCGGATGACAAACTTGCTGTCTGACCCTGTGGCACAAAGCCCCCCTGCACAGCCAAAGATGGGGCGTTGGACACCTGTCCTGGCGCGTGGGTGGATGGCGCCCTCCAGGGTGTGGTCACCCACGGAGGATCCCCTCCACTTCCCGCAGGTGACACCGCCACTGTAGGCGAAATTATTTGGACAAACAACACCAGAACTTGTGAGCACGTTTCCCTATTGAGCCCGAGGCAAGAGTACTGAGAGGCACTGTAGCCGACAGGCAGCAGCCCAGGGCTTGCCGAACCAGAAGAACTGGCTGGCCCCATTCTGCCCCAATCAACCCCTTCCACGCCACCAGGAGTGGCCTGTTGCCCCAAGCCCGTGCTGCTCGTTGCACCCACCCCAGTACCCAACCCCGCTGAGCCTGGGTTCAGCCGCTCAAGGCTGGTGGGCAGCGGTGCAGCAAGGGAGTGGTGCCAGCCAGGGTCGCTGATGGGCCCCGAGCGGCCACCCCTGCCGGGCAGTTCGTCAAGGTTCATGGAGTGAGGGGTCTCCTCCAGCTCCGCACTGTTGGTGCGCCGGTGCGCCATGGGGTCGTCGTACAGGGCAGGAGACAGTGACGAAGGGGGGTCAGAGGGACTGTCCTCGGGGAGGGAGTACAGAGCACTGTTGGAGCGCTCGTCGTCCACCTGTTTGAGGAGGAACTCCACCCACTGGTCGGCGATTGAACCGCCTGGGGCGGCCGAATCGCCGCCGCCCAGGGCCCTGCCCATCAACGCAAAAGGGCCAGCCACTGCACCAAGGATTCCGCGGCGAGCACCACGCAAGCCAACCCTGCGGGGTGGACAACAGCTTGCACTGTCAGTCAACCAAGCGTGGGAACTGTTTGAAGTCCGATGTGCACATCGCGCAGTGTGGGTGATCATGGATAGGACATGCCGTGGCTGGGTTTGCCTTGGTTCAAGCCGACTGGTGAGCTGTCAGCCTTGATTCCATGATGGTGTAATGGGAGCAGCCAGCCTTGCTGGCAAGCAACTTCCCTGCATAAGTGCCCCGCTAAGATATAGCACTCAGGACGAACATCCCTTGATCAGGCCAAGACATGGCCTTCACACTGTCTGAATACTCTCATAAACTGTGGGGGCTACTATGCATACATTACAGCCCTTCAGCATGCTGCCATCGATACATCTTCCTGTGGCAGCGTGATACTGTGGATACCACAGCTACACCACTGTCCCCCTTGTGCCAAGGCCAAAATGCATACATGCTGGCAAGGCCCTTCCAGACGCTAGCCAGGCAAGAAATAACTTACCTGTGTGGTTGAGGTATATTGTAATCCATAGTACCAAATGAAAGGGGGCATGGATTTAGTGACAGAGGAATACCTTAATTACCTGGGATTTTGTATCTGTCCCATATCAGTATCCATATACATCACAGGCGTTTCCAAATCATCCAAGTGTCCATGATTCATGACCTATATTTGGTATCCATCGCCTTGCTTGCTTTGCTTTTGGGAGGCCCATCTACGGATACTGAACCGGGAAATTGCTTAATACAAAATGGCCTCCAACATACTGCAGATGAATGCTCACCATCCGTTCTATTAATTGTCAAGGCAATGAGTCTGCTGCTGCTGCTGGGCAGAGGCAACCAGAAAGGTCATTCACCAGAGCTGGCCCATTCCATGCCCACACCTCTTCTGCTCTTCCTCCGTGAAGCCAAGCATTCGAGACATGAGCGCAAGCACATCTCTGCTGTTGCGGCGCTCAATATATGTCACCAGCAGCTTCACCACAACACGTCTGTCCACCATAGAGTCCGAGTTCTGGTTGATGTCCGTGATCTTCCTCACACTCTCCTCTAGAGCCCTCTTCAGCCGTATATTCTCCTCCCTAACTGCCCTGGCCTTGTCTTCCAACTTCTGCAAACTCTTCTGGGCCATGTCTGCAGCGTTCTCTGCAGCCCTGCGAGAAGACTGGGCCTCATGCATGGAGGCCTGGGCGTTTTGCAGCTCCAACCTATCAGAGAGGAGGCGCACAAACAATGCGGCAGCAGATCAGCTATCCGGCTTGAGCCACTATCTTTGACTTCTGGATATCATCATAGGTACACGAAAACGAACGAAATTCTTCCTTCACCAACACAGTGTGGGCCTCGGGCTCACTTTAGCGATCGCGCATGGACCATACTCCAACTGGTTAATATAATTCTCTGTTCGATGCTAAGCCACAGGTGTATCGCAATGGAAGAACATTCCTGGGCAGCAGTAGTGTGAAAGATAGTGTTGATGGTGGAAGTGCATCTTTTGGTTGTCAGTTGTGGCAACTGCAACTGAAGAATCACTGTGCAAGGTGAATATGTTGCTGCCTCATGTTGATCGCACATCGATTTCTGCTATGAACACAAAGACCCAGCTTCATTGCATCTGGACCACAGCCATCAAATCGACTAGAACAGAGGCTCCAGCAACGATCCATACCAGGCAACTGCTCAACTAACAAAGCACAAGGTATGTTCTCTACCATGGATTGCTGGTGCTCAGTCACAATATAGAATCATAATGGCAGTGTGAGGCACGATCATCACGGCTGATTTGCTGTATGGCAGTCAACCATTCCTCTTCAAAAGTGGGTCCATAAGAACTTACGAACTTTCAGCAGGCGCAGAAAGCGAACGACCACTTGAACATTGACAGGGAACAGGCTGAAATTGTCAGCACAGTTACTGGCTTGTGGGTGCCAGGGTTTGTGCTTTGGCTGCTTTAATAGTTATCATAGCCCACTTTTGCAGCCACAGCACAAATGAAAGGGCAAATCCCCAGTAATTGGCAAATGAAAGCCTCTGATGAGGCCAGCACATAGCCCGCAACAGGTGTGCAACAGACAAAAGATCATTATCTCCCCAATTCATCCTCAGTAATCCTGATGCCCACCTCAAACTGTCCACCTCTGCCTTAGACTGGTTCAGCGACCTCCGCAGGTTGTCAGCAGCCTCGCTCTGGTACGTCAGCTCCCCTAGCGCAGTATGCAAGTTGCTGATCTCCTTGTCCTTCTGGGTGCTGGCGTCTCGCCACTCACTGTTCTCTTTCTCCCATTGCTTGGAACGTGTAACGGCAACTTCCAAAGCTGACTGCACATCTGTGAGCTCCTTGCTGAGCTTGGCGACCACAGATGCCTCCTGTTTCTTGTGCTCTTCAAGGGCCAGCTTCACCTATGCAACAAGGCCGACCTGTCTTCATAACCTTGAATGTGCCTGGGAACGTTTGATTTATAGTGTCCAACGCAACACAACATTCAACACATAGAACCTGTGTCGTTCAGCGGTTGAGATATGCCATATGATGATGTTTACTTCGGCACTGCCTGGTTTTCAAAATGTAGTCACATCTCACACTTGATCACAGGTGATCCACGCTGCTTTGCTGTTTCACAACGGTTCAAACGTACTGAAGTGGTTGATTCGGACAGCATTGCCCCTACACACCTGGCGGCCAAGCAGGAACCTGCATCATCTGGGTGTGCTATCACAGCACCATGACATGTAGACATGATGACAGTGGACAACAACAGGAGGAACCAGGGAGGGCAACCAAAAGATTGCATGTGGTTGACTTATGTAGCTCAAAATGCACTTCACAGGCTGAAAACGGTGCTGAGTATTGTATTGCAGCAGCCAGCAGCACACAAACCTCAGCGTCCACACGCCAGCTGAGTTGCGACTCTTGATCTTCCTGCATTTGCATCATCTGCTTCTTGAGACGGTTTAGCTGTTGCTTGGTCCTGTCAGCATCTGCAGATGCAGTTCCCACCTCAGCCAGGTGTGCCTCTGACCCTGTGCACCAAATGCACCATATCACTTTCAGAGCTGCACATCTCACCAAGCAAGACTGAAATTTACTGCTGTTGCAAATCAAATGCTGTGCTTGATATTGCCTGTTGGCTGCAAGGAATTGCTGTCAGGATTGGACGGTGTGCTCAATGCACATTTTAGTGCCTCACATGCATATATTGATACTGCACCCATTGTATACACCGATACATGCTTTGGCTGCAATGGCAGAGGTGACATTTCCATATTCATTTTGCGTTTCAATTGTGCTGTGCATTGCGCTGCTGGGTACATCATTTCCAACAGTAGCAGTGCTGCACAAGTATCAGGTAACAAGAAAACAAGGAAGTAGATCACAGTTGTCAATGTTTGCCAACAAGTAACTAAAACTTCAGCACAACATCACAGAGCCCAAGGTGGCCTTCACAAGCCAATTTGATGCTGTTTCACTTGCTACTTCATTGAAATTGTTTGGCAGTCTTCCTAAAAGCCATTTTGGAGGCGAAACCAAAGCGTCTGATGTTCTGGGCTGTGGCACAGAGCATGAACATCTGCCAGAAGCATACCAAGACTTTCTCACCCGCCTCCAGCCTTTGCTTTTCCAGGCTCAGACCATGAATTTGCGATCGCAGCTTTTGACTTTCATCTTGGAGCCTCCCATTCTCAGCTGCAAGTTTGCTGCACTCCTCCATCTTTTGCTGGAGTAGCCGCTCCAACTCAGCCGCTCCAGCACTGGCCGTCTCTGCTGATGCATTCTGCAACTGAACCAGTGTGGCTTGTGCAGCTTGCAGCTCATGCTGTGCTGCTTCAAAATCAGCTTGCTTCTGGTCCAGGTCAAGCCTCAGTGTGCTCAGCTGTTGCTGGGCGTCCCTGACCCTATCCCTTTCTTGCTCCTTCAGGTTGCCCTCCTGCTGTGCCTGAAGGCAAGCTTGCTCATACTTGACTGTCAATTCAGAATAGGACAGCTGCAAGCGCTTCATCTCCTGAAAGGCAAGCAGACCTATTTTCATCAGTAACATGCATGCACAGTCACCAGCACCCCAGCGGTGAACTAGATGACACAAGCAATGTTCCAGGTGCCAACATCAGGGCACAGCTCCCTTTCCCACAGCTTTTGTAGCAACAATTCTCTGTTGTACACCTGCAGCAAAAATTGATCTCACACACAACCCAAATTCCCAACCCCTAGGGGCATAAGTGGCTAAGGAGCACTTTTGCCCCCCAGATCTTGTTATGACACAAGCAGCAATAGTCACGACGTAGTACCAAATCAGCCGCCAAACCACTAAAAGGTAAACAGCAATTCATTCATTGTCGTAGGGATGATGTCTGCAGCTGTTCCACCATGCACCTCTGTTGATGAGAACCACCACACACAACGACCTCCTGACTAAGCAACGGATCATCAAGCCAAGCAAGAAGGATGCCCTGCACACATTGTTTCTTGTAGATTGAGGGTGAATAGCAGCAGTGCATCAGGTGCATTTGAGGTGGCCTGGAGCTAACGCGAATCAGTCAAAAAGATGTCAATACTTTTGCTGACCTTTTTCCAGATCAAATCGCATTTCTTAACTTCGTCTGCCACCTTGCCACTTTGGCAGTCCAGATCCTTCCTAGAGAGCTCTAGGGCATTTTCCAACCCAGCTTTCAACTGCACCGCATCTGCAAGCTGACTCTGCAAAGCTGCTGCATTGTCAAAAGCATGCTTGGCTTGTTGTTGCACTGTGGACAACTTGTGCTGCGTAGCCGCGTGCATCGTCTTCTCCTCGTCCAGCTGGTCCTGGAGCATTGCCAAGTCAGCCGCAAGACGCTGACACTTAGCGTCAAGCTGTTGCTGCAGTGCTATGACCCTGCGCTCTGCCTTTTCATGGCCTTCCTTCTCCTGCTTGAGCTCCTGTTTCAGAGTGGGCACCTCCTTGTAGGGGTCGTTTTGTGAGTCTGCTTGAGCCTCAGCAATGGTAAATGGCGCCGAAGCCTGCACGTCCTGTGCCTAATAGCATAACCCATGCTCTGTTGTCATGTGCAGCTATTACTAGGTCCAAACAGATGTAACAAAAAGTGGGGCTTTCGTTGCCATGCGGGTCTTTCAGATCACCTGTTGTTGCTCATTCATGAACACCTTATTATTCAATTTGGATTCAAGCAATGACTGGACTCTCATGGTGTCAAGATCGCAACCTCACAAAGCAGCACACTGGTGGTTGAAGTGCTGCAAGCTCAGGCATGGATATCGGATGCGTGGAGCTTCAGCATTCACAATTGCTAGTGGTCAGCACTGCACAAACTTCAGCAGATCAGCTCTTGAATCCGTGCAAGGAACAGGACCTGACAAACAAACTGACAGCAAAACGCCTGGCAACATACAAGCCCCATGCAATTGCCATACTAGCAATGCAGCTGTTTAGATCTTCACCTGACATCCTTCTATGCAATCCATGCGCCACATGATATGCATATGTGATCAGCATTCAAAATGAAACAATCTTGTTCACATGAATCCAGTCTATCATCTGGCTACTGCTGCCAGCACACCCACCTTAGCTTGTTCCAGTTCTTGTTTGACCTGCCTCAGCTCTGACTGCCCAGCCACAAGCTCTGCCTGCCAGATTCTGTCCCTCTCTTGCAGTGCCTGCTGCAGCGCTTCCACATCTCTGTCTAACTGCAAGACCTGCTCTTCCTTCTCAGAGAGATGCTGCTGAAGCTGCATGCTGTGACCCTTCTCCTGCTCAAGCCTTTGTTGGAGACCTTGTGCCTCTGCAGCATCATTTGAAACCAATGCAGCCTCCAGCTGTTGTTGGAGTGCTTGCCTGGCATCCTGGCTATTTTGTCTCTCCTGCTCCAATTCTTTGATCCAAAACGCGTCACGATCAGCAATCGCATCCGCTCCTGGTTGCTGACTGTGGCTCTACCAACACGCCAGACAAAGTGAACCTCCAGTCCACATGAAATAAAGCAAGAAAGTGTAGAATAGAGCAGGTACAAACCAACTTATTCGATTACACGATACCATGCCAAACTTTTCTTTTTCTTGTTTTCTTCTTCCTCTGTTCCAAATGATGGACAGCCTGCCTTGCTTACAAGCATCTGTCTTTCATGGAGGGCTACTATAAGTTTGTCTTGTTCTTGCTTCTGCACAGTGCTCCGTGTTGCATAGCAGTTTGGGACGGGACAGAGTGTGATGTGTTCTTGATTGAATCAAATACACCTGTGCATTAAGAGCTCCATTGTAGCAAATCCTGAAAACGCACCTGCTGCAGAAGATGTTGCAATCTTGCAAGTTCAGCCTGGGTCTTCGCATGGCTTTGCCTCTCATCCTGCAGCTCCCAAAAGCAACTGGCCCCAGATCGATCCTCTACCTCATCTGCCACCCTATCAGTCTGTATTTCTACACTGCACACCTCATGTACCTGAGGTGTTGCATCCACTCCCGGGAATGCAAAGCCAAAGGCCTCAGACAGCTCCCTTTGCTGAGCTTCAAAGCTCATTTCTAGCCCTGGAACGGGTGTCGACTGCTCAGATAGCTGCTGCTTGGCTGCAGCCAGCTTCTGCTGCAGCTCGTCAACCTGAGCTTGCAGGACAGCTTCGCGCTGTGCAGATTCTTGCAAATTTGCCTGTTGATTCTGTTGATTCCTCCCACTCGTGGACTCTTGCGACTTGTGCAACTGTCGCTCCTGTGCCAGCTCCTCCTCAAGCTTGAAGGCCCTTTCGCTTTCAGCCATAACCTGGCGCCTGAGCTTACACAGTTCGGATTCTAGGGCCAGGGAGTGCGCTCTGGACTCCTTAACTTCCTGCTGGCTTGCGCTGGTGGTTGTGCCTGCAGCCGTTCCTGCTCTTGCTTCAGACAGTTCTAGCCGCAGCCCCTGCACTACCTTTTGCAGCTCGTCAATCTTCATGCAATAGTCATGTGCCACTTGCTTCTTTTCTCCTTCAGCCGCTGCAGCGTTTCCCAGCATTTGTCCTTTCAGCTTTGACAGCGACTCATTTAGTTGGCGGACTTCCTGCGTGTCACCTGGTGTTTGCATTGGAGAAGCGACACTCATAGTTGGGGCTATGCCTCTGTTGCCAACAGCCTCAAGCGCCACCAATCCACCCCTCTGGCCCCAAAAGCCTCCATTCTGGACATCACTCTCTTGTGTGCGATTACCATTCACATCAGGAGGCTGGAAAAAGAAGGCCATGTCGTTGGCCCTTCCACCAGCCTGAGAGTCTCCACTGCCAACGCTGCAGTTCGCAGAGGTGCTTTTGAGCCCAACGGGTGATGGCCCACTGCCATCGTCTTTCCTACCACAATTACAGCCCACTTATCAATGCCCTGCTGCATTTGTCGTCTCCACGTGCATTCCATTCACACACTCAGCACCGTGCATTCAGTCGTGGAGTGTGAACACAGCACAATCAGTTGTAGATTCTGGGCAAGAAAACGGTGTGCATTCTCCTTCTTGCACAACCAGGGCGCAGTGCGGGAATTTGCAATGCGGACAAGCCTTGAGCTTTTTTGTCGAATGGGTGCCCATCGACTAACAAGTGTATGTTGTCTGTGAGGTTCTTTGGGGGAGTGGTGGGGAGGGGGTAACGACAGCGAGGGTCCTCACTGGCAAAGAGCTAAAGTCCCTGCTCCTTCGGCCACCCATCCACCACCTACTTGTGCGCCTCATGGGATCTGCCAGGCGAGGCGGACCCGTCCGACAGCATCCTGGCCTTCAGCGCCGCCAGCCGTGAGCTCACGGCGGACCCTTCCGGTGCAGCATCTGCCCGCACCTGGGCCTGCGCCTGCGCCTGTTCCTGCGCCAGCCCCTGCGCGGGCGCTGGTGGCTGCGGAACCACACCCGATTCAATCCTCCATTCATTCCAAAGCAACGCGCTTGGGTTGCGAATGTTGCGCAAATCCCTTCGCTGCGCTCGGAAACTTCAGCACCGTCTGCCCACTGCGGGCGGGACCCACTGCCACGCACGGCCATCCATGGCGGGCCGCTTCCATCTTCCGAGCAGCCTTGCCCGTCGCTCGCCAGCGCCAGATCC
>CAJHUC010000308.1:0-11313 GCA_905146915.1 Ostreobium quekettii | reverse complement strand
AAGGCGCCAACTTTCCACCAGGCACCGTTCACGGCAATGCCCTTTGCCCATCCCTTTGGACACAAACCACGGGACTGTCCATCGCCGCCACCGTTGCAGCCCGTGGCGGAATTCCAAACACCGCGACGCCTTACCTAATGATTCCATCCGAACTGCGCAGTGATGCGCAACGAATCCAGGGCAGATTAGGGCACAGCGGCCCAGCGACAGGCCCCGCTTCAGCCCGCCACTCCTCTCGGTTCGCTCGCCTCTTTTGACCCCTGGTGGCCAGGCCTCGAAGGCGACAGGCAGACAAGTCACCGCGGCGGCGACAGTGCGAATGCGAACGCCGTGGGCGCCTCAGCCCCCACTGCCCGCCGGACGGCGGCACCTTTTGGGGTGCAGATCGACGCTGGGGCGACCCAGTGGAAGTTCAACGAAGATCATCGATGGCGCTGACACGCCCTGAGTCAGCAAGTTTGGTTGCTTGCGTGTCTTGAGACACGCATGGGTCCTGTTGTCTATTCGCGCCCCGTCCACGATGGGCATGAATTCGAGGTATTCAGTTCGTGCCGCTCCTGAGCGGCCTTGTGAAACTTGCATCAGCAGCATCGAACCTGATTCGTGGGAACGTTCGTCATGTGCGAAGCCAATGCCTTGCGGGACGTTATTTGGTGCAGAACGTGCGATCACCCAAGCCCATTGTGTTCGTCTACAGCTGAGATTACTTTAGGCATTTGCAGCAAACTGCACCAGGGCTGCCTCCACTCTGAGCTAGCCATCTATAGTATATATGACAGTCTACATGGTAGTTTGTCAGGGAGCCTTCTGTGAATTCCTTCAATGTCGCCTCATTTGGATCTGGCGACCACAACAAAGTGGAACCAAAGTGAAACAGAATAGTTGCAGTTGGCTACAATGTCGTCACGATATTTCCGAATCGTCTACATTGTCCAACGTCATGTGGTACAATGATTATTGGAACAAAACGGCAGTTCTACACACAATAAAAACTGGCCCCTGCAGTAACCTTGTCACGCCTCCGGGCATGGCAGCCCTACCTCTCCAAATCCCAAAACCATTTCACAGGGAACTGAGGCTTGCAGAGCTAGCCCTGCTCAAATGATAGCCACATTATGCAATGCCCAGCATCACATGCAAGGCACATGGACGGTATTCTTGCCTTGAAATCCAACAAATGGCAACCCCATCAATCAACACACAATTGCAAAATCTGGCTACCATTGTCCCCCCTGCAGAGGCCGTCCTAAAAACTGCATTACATGCAACGCCGTTATCCACCAATTTCCCAAAGCTTGCAAGTGTCAATGGCCATATATTTTTGCAGCATATAAGTGTAATGTACATGCATATTTATGGATGGACAAGTGCAGTCAAGTGGAAACCATCCTCAAAATCATTATCCCCTCCTCCCCACAGGCTCCCTCCCAAATGTACGCCAGCTTCGCCCTCCCTTGCTTCACGCCGACCAGCTCCATCAGTGGTGCTAAGCCCGTGGACAACACCCTGGCGACCACCCGGCCCCTCTGGTCCTCGTCCACCCACAACACCCTTCCGTTCAAAATGTCCCATTAGGCCATGCTCCGAACCCATTTTGGTAGCATATTTCCATTGTGTCAATCCTTGCTGTTGCGGCCCCGTCGGCAGCCGCTGGTTTCCGGAGGTGTTGGGGTCGCCCTGCCCTGCAGCTCGGTTGTTGGAGGTCAGCCGGCCCTCTCCACCTTGGACGGTGGGCGTATCCGGGGCAGTCGCTCCTGTGGTCGAGCGGTGGGCCCAATGCTCGACGGGGATCGATCCCCGGAGCCTGCTGTCGGCGAGAGGTGGCGGCGCAGCGGTGTGGTGGTTCGCTGGCTCGCGGGAGGCCAGAGAGTGGGCCAAAGATGTTGCACGGATTCACAGCATGCGCGCGCACATATCGCATGCGCGATGCCCGATCGCGGGTCCATCGCGGTCACATCAAGACAAGACAAGTCAATGTGCGCGTCCAGGCACCAAGTCACCGTCCACCGTTCACCTACGATCGACATAATGTCCTCTAATTCCAAGCATCTAATACCCGACCCCCTGGCCCCAAGTACTACGACTTCAGGAGGCCATATCTTCGTCAATTCTTAACGGAATCAGGCGTTTAAAAGCTCGTTGGAACCAGGAAGCTCTTAATAACACTCACAAAAGGTCGATTTGGCCAAGTACGTAATCCTACTCCAGAAAATGTCAAATAACTGCCTTACCCCAAGTAGCCACGTCACACTTGCACCGTAGGGTATTGTTTCAATGTCATCCTACAAATGCCTTTATATTGGGCTAGTGCTGGCGGCACCCGCCACTATAATGGATATATTGATCTTGGCATTTCTGGTGTGTGACGTTGCGGTTCCGCCATCGCAGAACCGCAAGTGACAGTGTAAGTTGGTTGTGCGATTATACTTGTTGCAGGGATTTGTGCAATATTATTACAAACCCCAAGGAACAGGACCAGCCATCGAAGATACCCTATTTGTAGGCCTTTGCACCATAACACTTCTATTGCATTTGCATTTATCTGCAGGCAAAGTAACTTGGCCTTGACATAACTGTTATACAACCTAATGTGTAGTGGGCATGAGTTAAAACTCGTTGAATGTAAGCATGCCAGTAATGGCCTGCAGCCCAACCACTGGCACCTCTGGTGGTTGACCTTGTGGTTCCGCTATCGCGAAACTGCAAACAATGGTCCTCAGGTGGCCCTCGCATGTTTCCCGCCATTGGGATATGCACAATATGACTATCCAAGCAACAGGACTGGTCATCCAAGAAACCCTATTTGCAAGCCTCCCCGAATTAACACTTTTGTTGCATTTGCATATGTCTGTAGTAGAGGTGGCCACCCGGATCTGTTAATAGCGGACAGAGGTTAATTTCCATTAATTTTCCATTAATTAACGGAAAATAACGAAAAAAGATAAAAATTAACCAAAAATTAGCGGATTTTTGGATTTTTTGGGGATTTTTGGGGTTTTTTCATACTTATAGCTTATGGAATTCGCTATTAGAGAGTATGTTTGTATTTTATTTCAACCTATGCATACTAGATTTTCAACTAGCCGCAGTTGTTGTGATTTTTTGGGGTTTTTTTCGATTTTTTTGGATTTTTTCCTTTTTTCTGAATTTTTCTCCCTTTTTCCTTAACGAAATTTAACGGACAGCTGATAAAAATTAACGAACCGGATTCAACGGACCGGATGGCACCCTTGAGTGGCCACCTTTAGTCTGTAGCCAAAGTTATGTCACAAGTGTTACACCAAAAGGCCGTCCTGAGGGCCTAGCCAAACGGTCAGTGTAGGCACAACATGCAGCCATGCCATGGGCGCTTCTGTTGACTAATTTTGCAGTTCCGTGATCACGGATGCAACGGCGCTCAATGGCGAGTCGCGGCGTCCGGTGGGGAGATGCGGTGGCATCGATCCCCCTCTCGCCCGGCCCGGAATGTTTGGGCCCTGGGTGGCGCTCGGTCGGGACGCTCGCTGGAACGGTCCGCGCGGTGGGCTTAAGGGACACGGCCCGCGGCGGGCGCGGAGGCGGCTGTACGGGGGTGGATGCAACAAGGCTGGCGTACCGCGGGGTACGCCTCGCGTGGGCACGACTGAAGATCAGTCACCAAAAGAAACGAATGTTACAAAGGGCAAAGAGCTGCCCTTTTTATACTGTGCCAAGCGTCCAGAAACTTCCCGGAGGCCACGCAACCAGAACGGGGCATGACTCGGCCCCTGGTCCTCCCCCACGTACTGGAGCCAAGGGGGACCGCCCCCATAAATCCAAGAACGTAATAAAAAGGTCCTCTACAGTATTGTAAGGGGACAAAGGCTTCTAAATAAAGAGGGAAGTCCAGCACTAGGGACTTTCCTTTGGAAACCTTGGGGCCAAAATGCCCAAACGTCCCAGATTCGCTGGTGACCTCAATAATGGTCTTTCACTTCCCTTAATGATGTAATTAAGCGGGGAATTGATTACCCCCTCAAATTTCCTTAACAGTACCTCCCCTTGGGGGTAGTTTCGCCCTTGAAACATAGAACTCAACCAGTTCAACATTAATTATCCTCTACTGGTTGATCCCGCTTAATCATCTTCTTCAATTTCTCCTGGGAAGTGAAATTCCCTGCTGGAGTCCAAGAGGCGTCATCTATAGACCAATTTTTCCATAGCACAAAGAATTCTTTGGTCCTCCTCTTGGCATGAGGATCCCACCAACGCCAGCGCAATAGTTTCTCCACATCATATTCACGGTCATCCTCTAGCTCGATTTCCTCAAACTGATCCTCAATAGTGCTCCCATCTACTTGTCCTGAAAGGACGAAGCAGACTTATGTGGAAAACATTGTGAATTTTCCACGTATCAGGGAGTTCCAATTCGTAGGCTACGGGTCCCACCTGACGAACCACAAAGAATGGCCCTACGAATCTTCTTTTGAGCTTCCTGATGGGAGCATTTTTAATTTGCAAGTGCTCAGTAGACAATAGCACCTGCTCCCCCACACTGAACATCAATTCCCTTCTCCTCTTATCAGATTGAGCCTTCATTCTCTCCTGTGCTCCTGTGCCATTTGCCGCGGCGGGGCCCTTTCAAGCTCAGCGAAAGCTTTCGCTTGTTGGGTCGGATCCAGCTCGTCGGCCGCCGGCTTCGCCTCAAGGCGCTGTGCCTTTTGGCTGCCTCCTGCAGCGAAAAACTGCCTGATCTCAACCTTGCGCTGGCGTTTGTGAGCTCTCTTCCGCTCATATTTTTGCGGATTTAACTGCCGATCTCGCTCACGCCAAAAGGCTTTCATCTCTATGCGCTGGCTGGCTTTTCGCGCCTTCCGTTCATTCAACTTCTTTGCACGAGCGAATCGATCTCGATTTCTCTTGTGTTGTCTCTCTTTTTCCATTCTATGCACTTGCGCCCGCGTCGACATATCTCCCGGCAACGGGGAAGCGCAGGATGAGAACGACAATTCGGAGATCTCTGCCCACCGCTCGTGGGGATCGTTAGGATCTGGCCTTTCCGGCGTTCCCTCGCTCAAGTCCCATGGTTCAGGGATGTGCCTGAGTGCGAAACCCATTTTTCCAGGCCATTTCGGGTCCTCTCTGGCTATTTGGTCTGCCATCCCAGGACCGTACCACCTTTGGATTCTCACTAATCTCGCGGTGGTTAATTTTTCTCCAAAATGTTCGGCGGCCATTTGCCAGCCTTCGTCCAACTCGTCCACAAGATCATTGTGGAACTTTGTCCACATAGCACGGCATGGTGGTTGCCGGCTATATGGCGTACCAGTGTCCGAAATAAATTCCAGCACCCTGGTGCTCTCCCCCGGTCCCCACTCTGGTAATGCGGGTCTCCGGGGACTCCAATCTTGACCTTTTGGCCTTTCCGGACTAGGGCCGCATATAGCACGAGCGCTTTCCGTGAGCGACTCGTCACTGCTCTGCTCTGGCTCACTAGGTGTCCTTATGTGCACCTGTGATCTGACCCTTGGCTCATGGGTCTCGACCTTCCGGCCTCCGATCTCCACCATTTGCCCAACGGGCTGGACCTTCCGGCCTTTTTGCTCACTCGTCCGAATTTTTGGCACCGCCTCACCTGGCGACGGGCTCTTGCGCTTGGGCCGCTGCTTGCCGACAACCTTCTAGTCGCCCTCTGCTTCTGGAATCCTTGGCAGCGGCTCAGGTGGACCAGTGCCCATTTCGGGCTGTCTCTTCTGTTGAGCGACCTTCTCTTCTGCCTCCTGAGCTCTCAGCTTCTACTTCAGTAGGCAATCGCTCAACTGGGCAACATGTTGTTCAGCGGAGGTCTTGGCCTCCTCCGCTTGGCGGCTCAACTTTTTTGCCTTTCGCATGGCGACCTCATTTTTGCGGGCTTCTTTCTTCGCTTTGTCCGCTTCGATCTCGAGGGCGAGGATCTTCTCGGCGGTCTCTTCGTCCCGCTTCGCCCTCGCTTGTTGAGCCGCCGTAGCCGCCATATTTTCCAAAAGCTCCATGATGCCCGGCGCCTGTAGTAGGGCCGCCACTGTGCCTGGTGCTGGCACCTCCTCTGCTGGAGCTTCTTCCACCTCGGCCATCGGCTGGTCGCCTCCTTCCGGCTCCTCTTGTGGCGCCGATGGTCCGGCTATGTCCTTCCGGACTTCTTCCTTTCCCTACCCATTCCGGGCTGTAACGTCTTTGCCGACTACTGGGGGATTCCGTTACCTCTCCACACTGTGCCCAAGGGCTCACCGGAGTCCTTGAAACCCCAAAACCCCCCGCTGATTGGGTATACGTTGGGAGCCAAGCCCGAACATACTTCGCATTCCCGGGTAGTTCCCGCTACACGTATGGTGTCCCATATGGGAACAGAGGACACCCATCCTGCGGCAGCTGGAACCAGTGGAGGTGGTGACATTGTTGATGCAGCAGTTGCTGTGGGAGTGGGCCAAATGGAATTGGACCCCCCTCCTCGTTACGGTGGTGGACGTCGTCCTGGTGTCCGTGTCTGGTTAAGCCACATGGAGCGTTACATGTGGCTCATGAAATACCCCCAGACTGACTGGCTGGATATAGTGGCGATGCGAGTTGAGGGGGCAGCCAGTGCATGGATGAATGCAGCGCTGGTATCAATCGAGAGGAATCAGCGACCGCGTTTCTTGGACTGGACAGACTTTTCCACCGCAATGATTGCTGCATTCGAACCCGTCACAGAGATGGAGGAGGCCCGCAAAACCCTTCGGGCACTCCCACAGACGGGAAAGGTGGCCACCTACATTCAGAAATTTCAAGAATTACAATGTAGGCTGCCGGGGATGACCGCGGAAGAGGCGTTCAGCACCTTTATGAGCGGTCTGACGCCTCATCTGCAAGAACACATTGGGGCGCACGTACAAGGCGATCTGGAGGCTGCCAAACGCATGGCCCTCCGGATGGAAATATACAGGGGGACTGCTGATACGTCGCGGGGGAATCAGCAGAAGTCGCAGAGCGGGCAGAAGGGTAAGAAAGGGATTGCCCACTCTGTTGAGGCTCAACCTCAACCTGCGGGGCCCAGCCAGGTGAACGCTGTCCAGAATCAGGGACAGCAGAGAGGAAAAGGCAAAGGCAAGGGCAAAAAGGAGAAGAAACAGAACAAAGAGGCTTCCCAGCAAAAAGTGCACTGCTTCTCCTGTGGAGGAGACCACACATTCCGCCAGTGTCCAATCTGGCAGGAAATGCAAAAAAGTGTGGAATGCAGGCGAAAAAGCAGGGAAACACCTAACCTGGTCACACTTGCCCATACCTGTGCAGCACCAGGGTGAACCCGTAGAGTTGAACAAGGGAAATAACGAGAGCCAGACGGGGAACCATTTAATTGGGGAAAAGAAAAGGGATCCTCAAGTGCTTCCTGAACCTGTGGAACAATAGCGACAAGCGCCAGTTTCCCCACCTCCAGTGGCAGGCGCGGGGTCGGATCTGACCGAACGGAAACAGGCAGGTCAGCGGGAGTATTGCAGAGTGGCAGACTCACCGCCCGACAGTTCCACAGGGGAAGTAACCAAGGAGAGACCACAGACTGGCATTGCGGTATTTGGTGCCAGTCAATGTGGGCGAGCACACCTGAGAACACTTGAGTTAATCGGTTGTATCGGCAGGAAAACATGGAGGTTCCTGATTGATTCTGGATCGACCGGAAATTACATTTCCGCTCAGGTGTGTGTAGCTCATAAGGTGAAAGTGGAGGAGGATCCCCTTCCTGATACGCTGACCATGGCTGATGGTACCAAAACCCAAACAGAAGGCAAAGTCCAGTTGCGCTTCAAATGTGGTGGATATCGGGAAACAGTCCAGGCGAAAGTATTCCCTGGTCTGCAAAAACCTATGATTTTGGGTATCCCCTGGTTACAGAAGGAGAATCCCCACATCGATTGGACTCGCGGGGTAGTAACTGTCAAGCAAGGACAAAAGTGGATTGAACTACCCCTTGCCACACAAAAAAGGGTACCATCAGAGGAATTGGTGACCATGATCAGTGCTAAACAAATGAGTCGATTACTGAGGAAAAAGCCTCAAACACGGGCTTTTATGGGGATGATTCGGAAGGTGACAGAACCAGTGGACGAACATGAGGGGAAGACCCAATCGGACTTATACTCATTGCAATTACAGCGAGAGGATCTCCCTGATCAGTTGAAGGGAATTCTCAAGGAGTATTCCGACGTCTTTCTGGATGAATTACCGGTTGGGCTTCCACCTGTACGAAAGGGGCACCAGTTTAAGATAGATTTTGGAGGATGACGTCCCTCCAGTCCATCGGCCCCTATATAAACTGAGCCCGCTCGAGTTGGCAGAGGCAAAGAAGCAGATTGAAATGCTGCTCGAGCATAAGTTTATTCGCCCTTCTGAATCCCCATACGGTGCACCCGTCCTATTCGTTCCTAAAAAGGACGGAAGCTTGCGGTTTTGTGTGGATTACCGCTGGCTGAACAAAAAGACGATCCGGAATCAATATCCCCTCCCGTTACCGGAGGAGTTTATTTGATCGTCTGGGTGGTTCAAAAGTGTTCAATAAAATCGATTTGAAATCTGGTTACTGGCAGATACCGGTGCGAGAAGGAGACGTTCAGAAGACGGCATTCAAAACTCGCTGGGGCCTATTCGAGTATTTGATGATGCCATTCGGTGTTACCAATGCCCCAGCGCAGTTTATGAACATGATGAACGATCTCCTAGGAGAGTATCTCGACCGATTCATCCTTGTTTTCTTGGATGATATTTTGATATATTCTGCCACGTTAGACCAGCATACTGAACACGTGCGCCAAGTACTGCAGAAATTGCGGGAACATCGACTCTTTGCAAAAGCTTCAAAATGTGAGTTTGTCAAGGATTCAGTGGAGTTCCTCGGACACCAGATTTGTGGTGGAGGACTGACCCTGACAGAGGTCAAACTACAGGCAATACGCGATTGGGCCACACCCCAGAACGTAACAGACGTTCGTTCGTTCTTGGGGTTCACGAATTATTACCGGAGGTACATTCGGAATTACAGTGACATTGCCGGGCCTATGACTGATCTCACGAAGAAGGAGATGGCATGGCAATGGGGCCCATATCAGAAAAACGCGTTTGCTGCCATGAAAGAGGCTTTCTGTCGTGCATCAATTTTGATTTTCCCAGATCCTAAACTCCCGTATGCGATTTTCACCGATGCCTTGGGCACAGGTGCGGGAGGTGCATTGTTACAGGATCAGGGAGATGGCTTGAGACCAGTCGCGTTTCTGAGTAGACGACTCAAGCTGACAGAACAGAGGTATTTGGCTTATGAATGCAAACTGGCCGCAATGGCGTACTGCTTACAAATCTGGCGACATTATGTGGAGGGCTGTCCTGGCGGGGTGGTCATTCTGACAGACCACCAAACGTTAAACCGCATTATGGACCAGCCAGTGCTTACCCGGGTGCAGACCAGGTGGATGCGATTGGGGTTGTTTCAGTCGATCAATCCCATGATCAAGTACCATCCTGGGAAAGCAAACATTATCGCCGATGCTCTGAGTAGGAGTCAGAGGAGTATAGTGGAACCGGTAGAACATGAGACAGAGAATACCGGTTCCCTCTTTACCGTGACAACTCACATGGAGATGGATCAGGAGGAGTGCCACAGATGGATCACAGCATATGAGGCAGATCCACGTCTGGGGACAGTGTTGAGCACTTTACGGCAAAGTCAAAGAGCGGATGACTACTTGTTGATACCCAGTGGATTGATCGGGATAAAGAAGCATGGTCAAGTGAAGATCGTTGTACCCGCGTCCTTACGTCAGAACATATTGAGGGAATGCCACGATAGTCCCACTGCTGGACACGTGGGCATACGCAGAACGTTGGAACAAGTGGACAGGCAATTCCATTGGCATGGACTCAGAGGAGATGTTACTTCATATGTCAGGAGTTGTCCGACCTGTCAGCAGATGAAGTCGGATAACAGTGTCAAAGCCGGTCTTCTACAGCCCTTGGAAATTCCCTCAAGGAAATGGGCTCAGGTGACAACCGATCTGGCCACTGACTTACCAGAATCGGATGGCTATACTGCTATAGCAGTATTTGTGGACCGTTGCACCAAAATGGTTCACTTTGCCCCATGCAAGAAAGAAGCAACAACCATGGAATATGCCCGGTTGTTTGTTGACCATGTCTTCCGTCTACACGGTCTACCGGAGGTTATCATATCTGACCGAGATCCGAGATTTACCAGTAAATTCTAGAAAGGTCTGTTTGACCTGCTGGGTACTGATCTCCGGTTCAGTACAGCGTTTCATCCTCAGACGGATGGCCAAAGTGAGAGGGCCATACAAACGCTGGAAAACTTCCTACGACCGTATGTTGAACGAGATCCGCAACACTGGGTGAGGCAATTGCCGTTAAACAACCTTTCGTGCAAAATGTCGGTAAGGTCCAAATAGGAGCATTTGTGCGCAACGTTGTTGTTATGTGATTATTTTGGCGAAACGGTTGTGCGCAGGACTGGACATCTGAAAATGGACGTGTTTGTGCGAAATATTGTTGTATTTGAGTACACAACAAACAGGAGAGGCAGCGCGCATTTACAACACAAGTTCAGCGATGTACATCACAATCTCCAAAAAGTTGTTACAAAAAATGTGCATGACATCCCAAGAGCCCCCCCCCCCCACCCCCGCCCCTACCACCCGCCGCGCCGCCCCTCTTGCTCCCACTCCCCTGGCGAACCACGCCACTCTCCCCTGCCATCCACCTCATCCCGGTACCCCCCCACCCCCTCCCCACCCCACCGCCCTTCACCCCCCTCTGCCAAACCACCAGCCCGGGCCGCCCGGCCCCCCTGAACCCGGCGGGTTGGCGGCCGGCACGGCGCGTGCTCGGGCCAAGGCCGGCGGGGAGCATCCCACTGCATCTCCACCCCCCCCCGCAAAGCGGAGCGCCCGCCGGCCTGCCGAAAGCGCTCCATGAAGTTGTCGAGGAGGCCGGGGCTGCCCACGTGGTCAACGGCGCCCCCCCGCCGGATCAACTCAGCAGACGGCCGACCGCCGCCCTCCGCTGCCACGCCGGCCGCCATCGCACCCGCCGCAACGCCTCCCTCCGCAAGTCCACCCGCCCCTTGGAGGTGGCCATGGCCGGAGGGAGAACGGGGACGAACGGGGACGCTGCGCGGGCCCCGGCGGCACCGCCGGCCCCCGACCCAGGGCGCGGGCGGACCCACCCACCGCCAGGCCCACCATTGCGGTGGCGGCGCAAGCGGCGGCCACGGGGCCGCGGGGCTGCGAGCCGGTGGGAGGGGGGCCCGCCGCCACCCAGCACCACCGGCCCTTGTTGAGC